>JANHAO010022179.1:0-12292 GCA_026873985.1 Saraca asoca
GTGACAAATAAACAAAGATTGTATACTATGTCTCCAACGAGATAAGGGCAAGATCTGATTTAAATTCCGCATTTTAAATTGCCTACCACTCTTTTAAATCCTTATATTGCTTAAAAGGGACCTGACAGAGGTGATATGTTAGCGACCCTACCTGACTACTATACAGTGAGATAGGAGATCTGGTGTTCATAAGTGCCTCTGATATGTTTCCACATTGTTGAGTGGCACAACACGGACAGAGTAATAAGGCAATTTGATTTTCAATAACCTCTATCCCATGATTCAGATGTGGACGACACTTTGCATAAGTACACATTATAGGATAAAGAATTTTGGGACTGGGCTATTAGGCATGAACGGTGGATTGAACTTTGGAACAACTAGCAACGACAAATCCCGTGCAGAGTGCCAATGTTAAAACCATTACACTACAATGATGAGTACATGTGATGGTATAGAATGGTGACAAGATGTTGGATTGCTCCAAGTGGTGCAATGGAGGATTCAATGGTATGATTTATTGTGTTTAAACTAATTATATAGATTGAAATGAGAAATAATAGTTAATAATTTCCTTCTTCTACTTGTATGACAGGCTGACTTAGAAATGGAGTTGCAGCATATGACCCTCGTCGATGTTGAGGGTAGATCATGGCCTAGGGTTGGACAGATTGACATTAACTTAGTGGATATTGCAGAAGAGCATCATATATTTGAAGCTTGACATACTCACATCTTGCCTTTATTATTTGATGTTTAAAAGCCAACAGTTCATATCGATCCAATTAGTGGAGGTAGACGTGCCCGTAGAAGACACTGACAAAATGAGGAGTGTGCAGATGATGCAGGACCTTCAAACATTGCAATTGCTTAGGCACATGATAAAGTGGGCACGTCATACACACTACATGCTCCTTCTTCATCATGACATACATATGAAGGGGAATATGTATTTGGTGTGACATCATATGGTGAGGCAGGCCTGTCATGCATATCATAACTCCCTGATCCATCACCATAAATGCATGGCAGAAAGCTTTTCCATGGGTTTCCACAGCTACCTTTGCTTTCACCACCAGGAGGAGGATTAAACATGTTTTCATGTTAGTCAAGTTTCTCTTTTCACCATATAATATTGAATCTGGCATGCAACCAATAACTCCATCTTTAGTATATGCTTATGTGACAGTGATCGAGCCTCTGGCTGACTCTCCACGTCCAACTCGAGTGCAACCCAGTCTCGAGCTCACGGTGTAGGAGTTTGTTATGGCACAGGTGGATGTGTGATTGGACATGTAGGACAACAAGAATGTCCACCCCCACATTAGCAACAAGAGCATCAATATGACTCTGATTCAGACTAGTGTAAATGTTGTTCTTTGCTACTTTGTCTGTCAATGTTGATGTTTGTAAATGTTATTGTCTGATGTTGTGTTATTCCACACATTTATGTTGTGACCTATTATGACTACATTAATTGATTATGTATGTCTTCTAATATAAATTCATGCATAATAACTAGTAGATAACATGCATCCATGTCCAGACTTAAAATATATCAATAGTAATAAAGTGTTCCAATGATACATGGCATTTCAATGACATGCCAAATAAGAAGATAATATTCTTTACAAACATTACCAAGACTATTGTAATACATGCATGAAAAGATAAGTATGGTGCAACCAATGAAATCAGACATTAAAATACTTACAACCAAAGAAATTACATTGCAACCAACCATTGTTTAAATAAGGAATTTTTACATTTCATGAAAATAATTACAATAGTTTGTTATAATGAGTTTACAATAACTATGACTATCCAATGAAATCAAACATGAAATAATTACAATAGAAGGAAATACATGGCAACCACTCCTTAAGTAAGGAATTGTTACATTTCATGTCTAACGCCTAGAGCTCTCTCTAATCATGGCAACACGATTGAGACAACACTTACTGTTATGGCCAGTAGAATGGCATAAACAATACGTTTATTTTTCTCCCTTTTCTTTGTTACATTGTTCTTCCAATTTGTGTCTTAATCCAGAATAATCTGGTAATAAAGTAGGGCCAGCAACTTGTGGCCAGTAATCTTGGTATGGTACTAACTGCCACACACCTCAATATGTATTGACAAGAGAGTGTATATGATAAACTAGGTGTATGTATTGGTAGAAGTCCATGCGAACAATATGACAAGCTGTAATAGCATGTGAGCATGGAAAGTGTGGGTGTTGGAATTTTCTATAAGTGCATGTCCTTTGGGTGAGGTTAACAATTTGTGTGTTACCTTTTTTGTTGGTGTGTGCATCAAATTTTATCTCCACTTGGAAAATTCTAGCAAGCTTGTCATAAGTATGTATCGAGAAAGCACTAGCCTTTTCGATGTTTTTTTTTGTAGAGCAACCATAAGGTTATTTGTGTATATATGCCCGACACAAAATAGGCTGTTAACTGGTAGAAGGTACTTTGCACCAATGCAGTGATGGGCAAACTCTGTGCATCTTTTAGAATGCCATTGACCACTTTTGCTAGGTTAGTTGTCATGTGCCTAAAGTGTCACCTGTTGTCAAATGCTTAAGCCCACTTTTCTTTTGGAAATGCCTTTAACCACTAGCCTGTATTAGCGTTCAAGGACTACAACTTGGTGAGTCTGAGATCATACCTCCTTGGCTACTCCTCATACCCTACAATAATGATTACAACAATTAAAATAATGCATGTGAACTTAACATAAGCATATACCCAAGAAGGAAATGGTTACCCATGTTTGTAACGCGTCTCTTAAGGGTTGTATTCTCGAAATGTCTATTGAAGTTGCTAGCCACATGATAGATACAAAATCAATGGTGACTGTGAGGTTGCTGCCATTTATGGGACTCATCCTCGACTGCTGTAATAATCCTATCATGGCAATCAGATATGAGGAATAGTCCGTTGACTTTGGTGATATGCATTTGAATCATACCCAAGAACCATGACTAACTAGATTGGTTCTCAACTTCAACAATTGCAAATGTAACTGACAATATATGGTTGCAATCAGTAGGCTATGCTTGAATATCCCATATAAGAAGGTTTCATCAACTTGTAGTATCGGCTTATAGAAGGGAAGTGCATTAGTGCAAGGTTTAAATACCTAGAATAGCCTCTCAAACTTCACATTGTCAAGGTCAAGATATTATCTTTGATATAAATCCCCAGTTTGCAATTGCTCAATGGTCCCTAGGTTCACTTGTCTAATTGTTGCCAACCACCTTGGCAACTGGCAATACAAGTTATCCCAATCACCATATATTTGGCTTTCCTAGCCAAGCTTTCTTGTAGGAAGCTTGGTAAAAGAACTATTATTTTACCATTTGTATTATCTTTGCCACAAGAAAGCTGGGTGTGGTTCTTACTACTTGAGGTAATGAAATTAGAGTCCATTTGCATGTGATCTTATGACATGCTTGTAGTGACACAGGTGTGGGGGCCACTATATCTTTTGACGACCCAATAATATTTCTTCAAATTAAAGATTGCCCTAAGCTACTAATTGCATTTTGTACCATATTTTGCACAATACACAACTATAAATGTTGGTTTTGGTTCTCAGGTCCTGTAATTTTGGTGCAGACTAATTGCATATTATTTTAAGGTTAACATGACACCTTCTTTACTCTCAAATTCCAAACTAACATAAAACTCCTATCCATCAGTCCGAGTGGGATTTTTAACCAGTTGATGTTTAAGCCTATCCAGTACTTCCTAATCAACATATGGCATATGTGATGATAGAGGTATATATGGTGGTAATGGTTAAGTAACTCTATCCTTCTCCTCCTTAACTTTAGGGCCATCTGATAGTGATTCATCATCATCCTCAACATCTTCGTATAGACGATCTCTGCTGGGTAGGTCTAGATACTGCTCACCATCACCTTGCATTACAGTGGCTCCACACCATGGTTTGATGGGTCACCAAAATTAGGGATTGTGTGGCAGTAACTTTATTGAGAGAACATTTCCGCATATTGAGAATTCAAATTTACTACCTTAGGACTATTATCTCCAAGATGATATGTCATATTAATATCTTCATTTTCTGTGTCATCCATTTCAAACTCAATATATAATTTAAGTGCACCAAGGTCAGGAAATTGATCATGACAATAAAACATGGTGCTCACATCACTATCATTAAGCAATCTAAACTATTGGTAATGCATAGTATTGTAGCATGATGTAGGAAACTTATATGTAATGGATGAGATATGTCTCCTAGCTTTTACTTTCAACTTTGATACAATTTTCCTCCTAATATAATTTAATGTTGTATTCTTGTCTAGATATTTTTGACCATTATAGATATGTCTCCTAATACAATGTTGTATTCTTGTCTAATTTAATTTAATGTTGGACATTCAAAGGTCAACCCTTTTTGACCATTATACATTTTTCCATTATTATAAACAATTATGATCGATTGTATAGATAATTTTGAATCTAGATAATCATAGTAAAGTTAATATAAAATAACTATGCAATATGTCATAAATAATTATGTATTGGGTAAAATTTCAATTAAAAGTATAAAATTTTGCCATGAATAAAAAATTTAAATACTAAAATTTTTTTAAAAATAAATACACCTAAGAAAATTAACTTCCTCGTAAATATCATTGACTAACATAATAAATTTAAATGTAAAAGGTATTAACTGATTAACTAATTAATTCTCATTTTTTTACTTGTTATTTATTTCAAATCCTAATGTTATTCCCCCAACATAATCATTTTAGAAATAAAATCACTAAAACTTTAAATCTTTTATTACTAGTAGTGCGAGCAAAAAAAAAAAAAAACTTTTATTACCATACATGTAAGATAGATAATTTAATTTTTCATGTAAAAAAATTTATATAGAATAATGCATAATAATTAGTCAAATTAATGTGTCAGTAATCTTGCAAAATAAGACTTAACTATAGAAAAATAGATTTAAATAATTCTTAAACAAAAGCAATGATAAATAAGTATATAGAAACTTACCTCACAATTTGTCAAAGAATAAAATAAATGTTGCTTGAAGGAAAATTTATAAGATGAAATGAATGAGAAAGATGAAGAAGTGGAGAGGTGAAGAAATAAAGAAAGAAATGAAGAAAAAGATGAATGTGAAGAAGTTGTAGAAGAAAGTTTGCGGAATGAAGAAGAAGAGAATATGTTTTATAATGTGAAAAGAACAAATAAAAAAATATGTCAAGGAGCAACAGTAACAAAAGGAAATAAAAAAAAGTTATGTCATGTAGTAACAGTAATAAAAAAAATAAAAGAAATTGTCAGCAGGTAGGCCTGCCAGGCAGCCTGCCTAGGCAAGTGGCTTTGGCTAGAGCAACACTGGCCATGCTAGACTGCTTGATAGTATTGCCATAAACATTGTTGCCTGCCTTGTGCAAGTGATATTGCTCACAGCGATGCAATCCAATCCTAATCTGGCTTAACACGTTACTCAAACCAATGTTTTAGACATTCCTGTAGCTCAAAATGTTACCTAAACCAATGTTTTCCTAATTTTAATCCCACCCATGGAAATTGTTTTACTCTAACCTTATTTAGACAAATATTTTCTACAACCACACCTCCTAGGGCAAAAAGCCTCCATTAGCAAAATGGAAAGTGCATCCATAGATGTATTGAGTTACCAGTCAATAGGAGTTTTACACGTGGCTTTTTTTATTTTTGTGTAATGAGTGACTTTTCATTTGAGCACATACCCTTCTAGTTAGAGACAAAATGTGAAATTACAATTTGTGTCGAAATTGCATAAGGTTAAGATTTATATTTATAATATATTGTTGCTAGGTTGCTATTGGATTTAATGCTTTAATTTGGCTGGGTTGCATATATGTTAGATTAGGCCATGCCTTTAATGAAAAATTGGGTCATCACTCACACTCACCCACAAATTCATAGGTTGGAGGCAATATGAATGTGGGATGATAATGGCTGGCAAGGACATTGGGAACATACGAAGCAAGCTAGACAGTGGTCAAGTCGGAGAGGAAGAAGGGCAAGTTGAAGCTTCTGGAGAAGTTAGTGATGAAAAAGAGAAATGGAAAAGAAGAAGAAAGAAAAAAAGAAAGAGAAAAAGAAAAGGACAAAATACGAATAACCTTTAAATTAAGGTTTAGTGTTATATTACTTCTTAAAAATTTCAAATCCTATAAATAATCCCCTAAAGTTTTCAAAAAGTTGAAAATGTTAAAATTATAGTTAAAAGAAATAGGAAAAGGTAGATGAGCTATATATGACTCTTTCTATTTTTTTTTAAGTTTAGTAAATTCAAAGTAATAAAAGAAAAAAAAAACACATATCTCACCCCTCAAGTAGCTGAATTGAAATTCAACAATAATTTATTCAAAGTATTTGCCTTCGATTATGCTTTAAATGCGTTAAAGACTCAATCTCGTTAGTAATAATTTAATTTAGAAGAAAATACATCAACAAATTAGTTGAAATTCATGTTAAAAATGGTTAAAAAGAATCACAAGTGGCTTACATGCATTTTTTTAAATTGAAATTTTAACGTTTTCAATTTTTCAAAAACTTCAAGAGATTATTTGTAAGATTTTGGGGGGTTATGTGACTTAAGTTTTATTTTAAGAGGGTTATTTGTATTTTGTTAAGAAAAAATGGAAAAAATTGTGTGGTAGAAAAAAATTAGTGTAAAAGAGTAATTTAAAAAAATTATGTTTAAAAAGTATATTTAGTTCATAAAATTAAGTACATTAATTAAAAAAATGTTTTAAATTTTCTGTCATAAAACTAATGTTCACTTAACACACATTAAACATCTAACATAATTAGAATAGAGTTTTAAATACACTACCATAAATCCTGAAATCTAATAAATAATGTTTCAACAACATTTAATAAAATTTAAGATATAAATTTAATCAAAAAGTAAAGTAAAAATTTATTTAATAGTTGAAATAAATGATGTCTTAAAAATATTTAAATGATTCCTGTCATCAACCAGCTTAACCATCCTTCCTTTTATACTAAAATTGCTATAACATAGCTCACTATATTGCACTTGCTTAGCAACACTCCCCTAGCCTAATCCATAAACACTACCGAACAAAGCATCATTGTCTCAGTGACATTAGGAATTACACCTTTTATATAGGAGAAAAACAAAATTACACAACCTAATTTCTAAAAAAAGTTACCAACCTTGCACCAATCTCCGTAATCTATAATCTAAGGACTGAAATTCTCTTCCAACTTAACTCATGCATGTAGATATCTTGTAATGTCTCAAAAATTAAAATAGGAAAATAGAGAATAAAATATATTTTATATGAACTAAAGTGAAGATTTTAAAGATTTCATTAGGGCCATAATGTAATTTCTTATTTTTTAGAAGGACTTATTTGAAGTTGATGGAAAGTCATGAGGTCAAATTGTAATTTTTTCCATTTGGCTATACTCATAAATTTTCCCAGTTAAGATATTTTTCCTGGCATCCCTATTTTACTCGAAGCTTTCTCACATTTTCCTCCGTGCGATCTCTTTTCTATGGCAAGTTTCTTCATCGTCTGGCGTTGTTGTCATCCAGTGAGGTTATGGCTGGCTTCTTCCTTCCTTCCTCGGTGCCTTTCTTTCCTTTTCAAACGTTGTTTTCCTTGGTCGAACAACCTTCATTGTAGCTACTAGCAACTTCATCTTTTTCAACCCTTTTGATGATGTATGGCAAGCTTTTTTCTTCCTCCGGTGTTATACCCAGCTCACGGCAGTAACTGGTTCGACATGTCTATCCCTTGCTTCAGCTGGTTCGGCCAACAATTTTTATAGGCTCACCGGTAGCGACCCAACTCCGGCCAAGCTCTCTCCCAGCCCTTTGGAAGCTGGTGAGTAACTCTAGAACAAAAGATTTATTTTATAGTAACTTTATAGCAAGTTTTCAAGATGGGTAGTTGAAACCCTCACTGTACAAAGTTGATGAAAGTTAGAATTTTTTCTTGTGGATTTGATCTAAATATATTCCTTTAGATAGAATAAGCTCACCAATGTCAGATTTTAGAGCTTTAGCTGACTCAGTTTTCTAAGGAATTTCTAAGATGAGTGGACAATTCTCCTCACTTAATGATCTCATGTATAAATATAAAATAATTTTATTACGTGAAATATTTTAAATCCTTTAAAATAATGAGATTTTCTTATATCTTGAATTGGGTTTGAAACTATATTTATATGTGTATGTGTACATGAAATGGTTTGTCGTGCTAAATTTTTGCATTTTCATCTTGTTTCATATTACTAAAATTGATGATACTACTTTTTTAGATGATAAGTGGATACAGAAATGCATTGACAGGTTTATATATGTTTTGAAAAATATTGCTTGCCCGAATAATGAATTTCATGTTATAGAATATATTTAGAATATGGATTTGAGATACTGGACCCATTGAAAAATTGAGTGGTAACCCTCAAGTGTACTTGTGCTTAGTATATTTGGTGGAGGAATAAGGCTGGGATGGACCTAATAAGGGTGGAGGAGATTGGGGATATACATGTTCATAAGCATCTGACAGTCATGTTGGATAGCTTATGACAGCAATTATGATTATACTAGAATGGTTACCATTTTAAATTTATTCTTTGGAAAATCCAGTTGAATACTTTACTATGTTAAGATTTGATAAAATGATAGAAAACTTATTGGCTGCCCTCATATTTATATCATGGTTAATGTATTTTCCATAATAACATTTTTTGATGTTACTCTTATTCTTTTTGAACATCATATATTTATTTACTTAATTTTCTTATTGAATAGTAGTTTCTAAATGTATATTGAGATTATGGCTACAGATCGGGTAAGCATACCTCTGCGGCTATATTTATATTTACATACTTACTTTTGAACATGATTTTTAAATGGGATTTTTGGGTGATCATGGGATTATTTACTCATTGAGTTTTCATGAAACTCACTCCTCTCTTTCTATGTTTTTTAGAGCCAGAGGATATTTTTATTATTCCCCTATGTTGTTCTGACTTAGGATCTGCTTATTGACCAACTGGATCACATCTAGCAAAGATTTAAGGTATAATTGTGATGTAAAGTCTGGCAGTTGGTAGGAATGCATTTTACATATGTATAATGACTGGATGCCCAGTAAGACATGGATTATTTAGCCTAGGCCACTGCATTTTTTTTTTGTTATATTGTTATACAAGTTGTTATGGGCATGTAGCCCTTTTTTGTGTATATAGGCCTTGTGCCCGGATGTTTGAAAAATAGGGGAAATTCTATCGGATTTTCAGTAAAATTGTCATATGAATGGTTAAACATGCATATATATAAAATTGTGAATATTTAGTATAATTTGCATTGCCAAGCTTGTGGAAGGTTTCCTACTGGTGACCTCTTATGTCGATCACGTTCCATGGGTTGGGGCGTGACAAAGTTAGTATCAGAGCATGATCTAGGGTTTAAGCGCATGATAGGGGTCTCTAACTGCCAGTATGGGATAGGCATATCAAGTTCATGTTAGTGCACCCAGGAGCACAGCACATGAATAAGAGTATGCTGATGCCCGCACCATGAATATATTGATAATCTCCGCATTATTTGAATCTTTCATTCCTACTTATATAAATGTATCTGAATCTTGTCTGAAGCTTACCTCTAGTCAAATTATTAGACCACTGATTTCTTTCCTAATATCCCAATCACAAGTTATTCAATAGCTTGGCACAGAACTATCATCTCATTCTCTTGCATAGAAATATTTCCAGCTAGATATTACAATAAAGAATGCAGTTGTGTCCTTTATACAACTTGCAAGTATTGGAAATGATATTTCTATACATCTTGAATCTGAGCTATTTAAAGGAGTGATTGAGGCTACACTAGTAGCCTTCTTGAATGAGAGATTAATTCCAATATATATATATATATATATATATAATCAAAGAGAGGAAGCTTGGACTTCAAATCATTTGCTATATTCAATCTTTCTCAACAAAGAGAAAGGAACCAATTTCTTGTTAGTAAGTAAGCACAGGTATGCAGTGTTTTGAAGAAGAGATGACTTAGAATTGAAAATTCCATAGTCCAAGCTAAGATCAAGTTACCACTAGGTCCTTCCACATTCATGCCATAAAAGTATGAGAAGTCAAAAGTAGAAAGCTTATCCTTGAACCCTATCTTTAAAGCAGCAAGTCTAGAAGAGATCTGCATCTAAGACATCTCAAGATTGTAGGGCACTCCCAGTGTTCATTCAACTATCAGAGATTAATTGTAAAATTTCTTTAGACTTCCTGTGCTCTAATTCAAATGCCTAAGGATATTCTTTCTTTTAAAAATCTTTTGGAAAACCATTTTTCTGCTGCTATTAGGAGAACTGGGATCAAATTTCCTTTTTCTATCTTGTTCATGATTAGAAGCCCTTTCTACATCCTCTCCCCTAGTAGAATGGATTATTCTAAATATAACAAGAGTACAAAACCAAAATGAAATTTGCTAGGAAAAATATCAGTTTGAGGAATTCAAAAGAATGGGTCCTTCTAGAATAGGCTAATATATGAGACTACTTCCTTGAAATGATGTGGTTAGGATACTGTTAACAGTGGTTTGAGTAAGTTGCCAAGAGGCTCTGCCTTGACCATGTAGAGATATGTTAAGTTCTAGTCTAGTGTTGGGAAGGAAATTTTGTTGAATCCAATTTGCCAACTAGTGATTTAATATTTGTGTCCCTAGGATAGTCCCTCAGTCATTAATGAATTTTGGTTGTGGGGAGGGTATATTGGTCAAAGACATAAATTGGTTAAAAAATTGGAAATGAAAGGCTTATTGTCTAATTAAAGTTGCATTACTGGATGCAATTTGCCTTATGGTTGTAAAGAGTTTAGTCTCTTGTCTTCTTCTGAGCCAAAGACCAGTGTAGGAAATATTGAACTAGGATTCATTCCTATATCAGGTGGTCAGGAGGTGTATCTTGACTTGGTATGGGGGAATGGTCTTTAAAATGAGGTTTTTGATATAAAAAAAAATTGCCCTCTAGACATCAAAAAAGGAAATGTTCAAAGTGACCTTTTTCATACAAGAGATTAATAATAGTAGTTCTCCGAGATGGGTGAGTGGCAAATGCCCTAACATATTAGACAAAATGAATTTTAGTCGAGTAAATAGCCACTTACAAGTTATAAAAGGGCCATATTCTATCCATTGATCTGTGCAAGTTTACAACAATTCCCAATTAAGTTCATAGACAAACATCTATAGATCAGATGCTGGTTGTTTTTCATCCAGACAATGTAAGAGGTAAATTTTTGGGCCCTTGTTATCCATTTTGAGACCTCCAAAGTGATGAATGTTATGTGATATTGCTGTATGGTAGGAATGATTGTGATTTACTGATGTCTTGATATAACCTTACACTGTCTAGCTTGAATGCCAGAAATCTAATCAGATATATATATATATATATATATTTTTGGTATGAGATAGTCATTTATGGTATAGATTTAGGGCCTCTTGAACTGAGGGGGTTTTAGATTTAAATATGACTTAGTTTCTGTGACACCAAATGGATTAGATAATGATGGCTATATGAATAGTAAGTTCCTGGTGAACTTTGGGATTGTGCCTACTTACTTTTAAACTATGTTGGATCCAATAGGTTATGTCTTGAGGGTGCAGTAGATTTGGTCTAATGTTGAGATTGGATCCAAACCACATAGCCCTTGTAAAAGCACACTGCAAGAAAAGGTGTTAAGTAGTTTCATTTGTCAAACTACAGAGAGCACATAGACTGAGAACCTGAATGTGACTATGAATCCTTTGTAGGTAAAATCATATTGCATAGCCTCCAAAGGAACATGATTACTTTAGGGTGAATAGGCAGTTGCCAAAGTTCTAACCATGGGAAAATTATAGGTTGATTAGGAGTCTAATTAGTAGTGAGTAGCTGGTAGCCTTGTTGAATTGAATAGGAGCCATTAGCTGCATCAGTCCAAGCTAACCAGTCTGAGGTCCTAATATGAGATAAGGGAATATGTTTAATGAATTGAACCACATCTGATGTATAAGATACTTGCAGTTTATCAAGATTCTGTTAGTCAAATGTAGGTGCCCTAGAGTTAATTTGATTGGGCTCTATTGCATCTACGACTAAGTGATCTGTGGATTTGGATAACAAATGTTGAATATTCATCTTATATTGCATATTATGATCATATTTATGATTTATGCATAATTAAGATGAAGCCCATGGTGAGAAGTTAAT
>JANHAO010022180.1:0-12279 GCA_026873985.1 Saraca asoca
CCTCCAAAATCGGAAGAATAATCAGCGTATGCAATAGACAAACATGAACCACACCTGTTCAGATAAATAGGCTTTGGATTGAGAACAACGGATAACCCAAGATGAAACCCGTAGAGATCATCGAATTTCGAAGATTGGTTCGAGTTAAATTCATTGACATCGACTCACTAGTTCCAGTTGTTCATCCATTAATTATATTTATAAATATTTTTTAATAATATTTATAAAATAAATTGAGATTATACATCTTTTTAATATAATAAAAGTTATAATATTCACCCTTATCTAAATATCATCATTACACTGCAAGTGTTTTCTATTTATCAAACCGTAAGTGAATTTTTTTTAATTATTTTTATTTAAGTTCAAATCATAGATAAATCTTTTTTATCTATTTTAATAATAAATTATTTATAATCAATTTATAATTTAATTTTTAAATTTTATTACTATTAAAGTATTGAATTATTAATATAATTTTTTAAATTATTAAATAATACTTTGTTTAACATTTGAGTTATTTATTTACTTCAGTAATATAATTTTTATATTTATTTTAATATTTTCAAAATAATTTTTAACTTAAAAATTGATGACATTAAATTTAAATATTTAATATGAAAAATAAAAGTTAAATTTTTTTAATATTTTAATGATTTGCATAATTCAAAATTTAAATAATTTTAATAATATATGCTTTAATTTTTAAATTATATACTACTTCTATAAATGCTATATATTCTCACTTTTTTTATGTAAATTATCTATTTAAAAAAATTATTTAATAAAATATTTTTAATCTCAAATCATTTATAGATTTTAATTTGAATTATTTGAGTATGTATTAAATAATTTATATATATATATATATATAAACATCTATATTTATATAGAAATAAAATACTTATCAACACATGATTAGTAACGTCTAACAATGATTTGATAGATATTATCTAACTAAAAATTTTTACTCGTTAAATTTTTATATTATGTTTAAATATCAAATACTAAATTTGATATATCATACTTTTTCTTTTTTAAATTTTTATCATTTTTGAGTACTTATCATAATTTTAATTTAAAATATTTCTGAAACTTTATAAAAAATTTTCTGAAATATATATTTCTTTGAAAATAATATATTAGTTATGGTAACGTATGAATTCTTATTGATTAAATAATTAATTCTTCTGGTATAAAGTAGTTAATTTAATTTTTTAAATAAAATAATTTATAAATAAATTCACTTAAGTATTAATATATTAAGAAAATATTTTTAAAAAGATAAACAACATTCAAATGATAAATTTTACTAATTTGAAATATTAATATAATAACTTTATCAAATTAAAAAAAATTATAGTAATTACTTATTATTAAGATAAATATAATTATATCAATTATTTAATCATCTAATAAGTAAAAATATGATGATAATTTGTCCATATTTAAATATGACGATGATTTGCCCATATTTGAATATATTATAATTTATAATTTAAATACATATTACAAATTACTATCAAATAAAATTAATTAAACATGTGTATTATATAAGTATAAGCTAGTAATATTATGTATTACGTAGTGTATTTAAATAAATTTAAATATCATATTTATATGATTTTTGATTGCATAAAAGTCTATTTGGCACAATTAGCTGGTAAGCTAACTGTTAACTGCTAATTGAAAGCTGATAAATTAGTGATTATATTAAAAGTGTATGGTAAAATTAGTTGTTAAACTAAATTATAAATATAAAATGACATAAAAGGATATATTAATATCATTAAAAGATATAAAATAAATTAATTTATATTTATTTTAAGATTAAAGTATATTAATTCAATTAAGATATTCAAAACAAAAATAAAATTATCTAAAATTTAAGTAATTGTATTTTATAACATCATTTATTTATTTATTTATCACTTATATTTATTTATTTATGTTAAATTAATGGGCACAGGCCAAATATGCAATGATATGTAAGTTTTTTTAGTCTCTTTATGTCATGCTTTGATCCATATAACATGACCTGTGTAGAAGGTCATAATCCAGAATTCCCTTTTATCAGAAAATTCCCTCCAAGCCTTACAATGCACATAACATACCAATGACTCATTATTCTATCAATCCACGATGAAATATTCATATATTAAAATTTTAATGAAAATTCGACAGAGTTTCCTCTGTTTTTCGGATACCTAACCTTAAAGCCTATACAATACAAAAAAGGGCTACAAGCCCATCACATCTTGTATAACAGCATAATAATATATAATGGCCTAGACTATACAATTTACATCCTACTGGGTATCGGGTAATTAAACACAATGCATGCATATACAATCCTATTAACTGCCAGATTTTACATTATAGTTATACCTTAAATCTCTGCTGGATAAGATCCACTCAGTCAATGAACAAATCCTGAGTCAGGATGGAAAGAAGGAGTCATCGGTGTATCCTCGAACTCTGAAAAATATGGAAAGAGAGCAGTGTGTTTTAATGAAACTCAGTAAGTAAACAATCCCATGATCATTCAAAAATCCCATTAAAATCATTTTCGAAAGTATGTATATAAATATAAATATAGCTGCGGAGGTATGCTTACCCGATCTGTAGCCATAATCTCAATATGCATTTAAAAACTACTATTTAACAAGAAAATTAAATAAATAATATATGATGTTCAAAAAGCATAAGAGTAATATCAAAGAATGCTATTATGGAAAATATGTTAACTATGACATAAATACGAGGGCAGTCAATAAGTTTCTATCATTTCATTAAATTTCAGCATAGTAAAGTATTCAATTGGATTTTCTAAAGAATAAATTTAAAATGATAACCATTCTGGTATAATTATAATTCCCGTCATAAGCTATCCAACACATCTGTCGAATGCTCATAAATGTATATATCCCCAATCTCCTCCACCCTTATTAACTCCACCCCAGCCTTATTCCTCCACCAAATGTACTAAGCACAAGTGCACTTAAGGGTTACCACTCAATTTTTCAATGAGTCTAGTATCTCAAATCCACATTCAAAATATATTTTGTAAGATGAAATTTATTATTCAGGCAAGTAACGCTTTTTAAAAACATACATAAACCTGTTAATGCATTTCTATATTCATTCATCATATGAAAAAGTAGTATCATCAATTTCAATAATATGAAACAAGATGAAAATACATAAATTTAGCACGGTAAACCATTTCATGTACACATACACATATAAATATACTTTCGAATCCAATTCAACATATAGGAAAATCTCATTATTTTAAAGGATTTAAAACATTTCATGTAATAAAATTATTTTATATTTATACATGAGATCGTTAAGTGAGGAGGATTGTCCACTCACCTTAGATTCTCTTTAGAAAGCTAGATCAGCTAATTTGGGTTTTTCAATTGAAGCTCTAAAAATCGGCTGTTGGTAAGCTTGATTCTTTCTTAGAAATATTACTAAAGCTGATAAACAATATCATTTCAGCATGCTTTAGTTTTGAGGGTTAGAATTTTAGCTGACCCATCTTGAAAACTAGCTATAAGATTACTATAAAATAAATCTAATGCTTTAGGAATACTTATCAGCTTCTAAAGTGCAGGTGAGCAGCTCGGCCAGAACTGGATCATCGTCGGTGGGTGGATATAGGTTATTGGTCGAACAGTAGGGGAGAAGGAGAAGCAATAGCACCAAGGAAGCTCTTGGCCAGAAAAACAACGCACATAGAAGACAAAACGCCAGAGATGGAGGGAATACAGTGGTCGAAGCTCGCTGGACAACAGTGGACTGAAGGGAGTTGGCTTACTGGAAAAGAGATAGCAGGGTAGGGAGGTTCTACTAAGATGGCATAGCTCACGAAGAAGAAGAAGAAGAAGACCATGCTGGAAAAAAAGGAGGACGTCGGAGGAGGGAGGATAGTGGCCGAATGTGGCCGGACGGCGACAGCCGGTTGAACTGCAGAAAAATCATTGGAGCAGTAAGAGAGAGAGAAAACTTTGGGAGAAGTCTAGAGGAAGAAGGTCGGTTGGGATAATATATATATAAATATATGCAAGGTCGAATGGGGAAATTTACACATTGACCTTACGACTTTCCACTGACTTCAAATAGGTCCTTCTGAAATTATAATTCGACCCCAATGTAATTTATACTTTTTCACTTTACTCTTTAAACCAATATTATTATTATTATTATTATTATTATTATTATTATTATGAAGCATTACACTTTGGATTTTGTAAAAAAAAAGTATTAAAAATAGTATGATATTAGAAAAAATAAATTTTGAAAATGAGGGTTTTTAATTAATTAGGATATGTCTTGTCAATCAACCAAAATAAGAAGGATAAATTAGGAAAAAAATAGTTGAAAGTTTTATTCTACTAACAATAAAATAGAGTATCTTCTTAAAAGAAAGCTTTTTCTCCAAAAAAAAAAAAACAATTAGTACACCAAACATCTTTAGAATATAAAAAAGAGTTGCTTGATTAAGTCAATAAGCTAAAACTAACTTTTTTAATGTGTCAAATACATACTAAGAGTCTATTTAGTATAAGTAGCTGATAAGCTAACTAATAGTTGATAATATAGCTATTAGTTATTTTATTAATTGCTAGTTATTAGTTGCTAATAAAAAGTTGAAAGTTGATAAACTAGTTAATTGTATTAAAAGTATTTAGTAAAATTAGCTGTTAAACTAGCTTATAAATGTAACATAAAAAGACATGTTAATATAATTAGATTATATTTATTTTGAGACCAAAGTATATTGATACAATCAAAATATTTAAAATAAGAGAAAAATTGTCTAAAATTTAGTTAAATTATATTTTATGATATCATGTATTTATTTATTTACTTACTTACTTATTTTTATTTATTTATGTTGAATTAATGAATAAATGTTAAATATGCAATGATATGTGAGTTTTTTTTCCTCTTTGACTTTGACTTTGTGGAAAAAAAAAGCATCAAACATAATATGATATTAAAAAAAAATGAACATTAAAAATGAATATTTCTAACTGTCAATTAACCAAAAGAGGGGGATAAATTAGAAAAAAAAATAGAAAGTTCTATTTTAATAAATTATAAACTATTTGGAGTAACTTTTTAAAAGAGATTTTTTTTTTTCAAAATCTAGTACACTAAATACCTTTAAAATATGAAAGAAAGTTATTTGACCAAGTCACGAAGCTACTTTTTTAATACATCAAATACACACTAAATCAAACAAGTTGAGTTAATAAACTAATAATACAAACTAACTTGGTTCATTTTGATTCAAATTTACTTACTTAATATTTTGGTTTATATGATTAGACTAAACAAACTATCTAATTGAGTTGAAAAGTTCAAGAGCATAATTCAAATAAAATTTTTTAATTCATTCGAACATGAGTCTAATTTCAAACTAAGCTAAATTTATTCGAATAGATTCAAGTTGGTTCACAGCTGGACTCATGTCCAACCCTGCCCATAAGAATGGATTTATAGAAAATTATTGAGTCCAGTAATTTATTTCGAATAGGACTATACATTTGCAATATTTGATTTATCCATCCAAATATGGAAAATATTTTCAAGGAAAAGAGATTCTAAACAAGACTAATTCCATACTTGTGTTAAGCATGAAATAAGAAAAAATGGTGAAAAAATAGTATTTAAAAAGAAGAAAAAAAGAAATAACAACTTAATTTATTATTGGAACTTAGGTATAGAAAGATTATAATTTTATAAGAAGTGGATTGCTATGAAATTCATTTTCCCTTATTTACTTATATATAAATTATTTAATATACATATAAATAATTCAAATTAAAATCTACTAATGAATTTAGATTGCAAGTTGGGTGTAGATAATATTATTAAATAATTTTGTAAATAAAAAAGTTTTCATAAAGAATAAGAATATATAATATTTATCAAAGTAGTTTATAATTTAAAAATTGAAAGATATATCATTAAAATTATTTAAATTTTAAATTATACAACTTACTGGAATACTAAAATATTTTAAAATTTATTTTTAAGATTAAATATTTTAAAACAGATAAATACATAAGTTTTATTTATGATTTGAATTATAATATAAAATAAAAAAAATAAAAAAATAAAAAAATTTCACACTTACCCTCTTTTAGAAAGTATAAAACACTTGCTATGTAATGCATTTATATGGAGTGATCGTTATGATTTTTATAATAATAGGGAGATTTGCTTTTGTAGTGCATATAGTATAGGAACCAAGTTCTTATACTAAAATATCCATTTTTTGTTTGTCTATTACATGTGTACACATGTTATAATATTTTAGAGATTAATTTTTTTTATTCTTTCATCCTTTTCAATATGTTATATATATAAAAAAAGATGAAATTCCTTTTCCTTTACTATCATTTATTCCTTATTTTATAAATATTAATGTTTAAGATATATGACACAATTATTACTGATTTTAAACTTAGAATTATGACCTAAAATTACATTATAATCAAATTATGAATTAATTAATTGAATATAATATATTTTCTATTATTTTTATATGATTATAATGCATAAATTAAGAGAAGTTAAAAGATAGTAATTATATCCAAATTATAACATATAAATATAGAAGTTAGTGGAAATTTGACAATTCCATTACCACAAAGTATATTACATTTTTTTAATAATATATGAGATTTGACAAATCAATTAGAAATCATAAGGAAGGGAATATATTGCACAAAGAAATCAATAAAACAATAAAAATGAGCTATCCATTTTATTTCTAGCAAAAATAATGAATAAGTAAATGGTAATAATGAAGACAATACCCTTTAATAAATAATAACAGTAGTGCATCAAACATAGAAAGACTATAAACATATCACACATTTAGACTGCTTTTATTGATTATTTTAGAAGCATTGATTGAAAATAAATGCCCTTAATATTTGTTTTAAAATCATTAAGTAATATGTATAATGCATTTTCATAGTAGTAAATATAATTTTAAAAAATCACATAAATGACTAAATTTGAATAATATACTTACTCAATGTAAATAATTAATTCTATTGAAAAAAATGAAAATTGATATGCATATAGGGTAAATAAATATTAGTGGTATGTATAATTATTAAGAGAAAATTATTACATAAGATGGAGATATGAACTCAATTTATATAAAAAACATTGTCAACATTAATAATTAATTTCATTGAATAAAATATAAAAATATCTTGTCAAATGAGTTATAAAGCAATTAAATAAATTTTAATCATAGTATAGTAATTAAGTGAAAATTAAGCCAAAAGATGAAGTGTGACTATATTTATATAATATATGTAGTCAATTATTGATAATTAACTTCATTGAATAAGCAATGAATTTGGGGTTGGAATTGATTTAATTTAATGGCATCAATTAACTAAATAATAATAGAAATATAAAAATTAAATGTTATTTAGAATATAAGGGTGTTTATACTTTGTTCAAATAAGCTACTATAAAAAGGATTAGAAAATAATGTGTATAATATAATATGATAATCAATTATTTGTATGAAAGAAATTCACTCATGTTACGCCTCAATCTGGGGCATGTGACCGACGTAAAAGGTCACCATCAGGAAATCTCCTACAAACCTTACAATGCAAATAACATACCAACGACTCACTATCTCATCAATTCGTGATGAAATATTTATATATCAAATTCTAATAAAAACTTGACAGAGTTTTCTTTATTTTTCAGACATTTGGCCTCAAGACCTATACAACAACAAAAGGGGCTATATGCCCATCATAACTTGAATAAAAACAAGACAAAATGCAATGGCTCAGGCTACATAGTTTATATCTTACTGAGCATCCAGCAACCAAGAACAAATATTAACATGCATGTATATGTACAACCTCTAAATTAACTGTCAATATTACCCCATTTATATATCTTTGATCTCTGCAGAAAGTGATCTACTCAATCAGGGAGTAGATCCGGTATTAGGATGAGGTGTAGGAGTTGTAAATGTATCCTCGGGCTCTGAAAAACATAGAAAAAAAGGTGAGTTTCATTAAAATTCAGTAAGTAAATAATTCCATAATCATCCAAAATCCTATTTAAAAATCATGCTCGAAAATATATATATATATATATAAATATAGAATATAGCTGTGAAGATATGCATACACGTTCTGCAGCTATAATCTCAGTATACATTTGAAAACTATAATTTAATAAGAAAATCAAGTAATTGAAAACATAATATTCAACAACATAATAATAAGTATCAAAATATACTACCATGGAAATTACATTCAATTAGATTTCCAAAGAATAAATTTAAAATGGTAACCATAATGACATAATTCCTGTCATAAATCATCCAACACGTTTGTTGGATGCTCATGAATGTATATATCCCTACATTTCCTTCCTTATTGCTCCCCACTAGCTATTTACATACTCATAAGTGCACTTGATGATTATTGATAAATTCTCTAATGGATCCAGTATCTCAAATTAATAATCTAAAAATATCACATTGCATGAAAATTCTTATTTGGGTAAGTAATATTTATCAAATATACATAAACCTGTTAGTACATTTTCATATCCGTTCATCACATAGAATAATAAAATAGCCAATTTCAATAATATGAATCAAGATGAAAATATATAATTTTATCACAGCAAACCATATTTACATACCACAAATAAATATGCTTTCGAAACCACTTTAATATATAGAAAAATTCTATTATTTAAAAGGATTTATTACATTTCATATAATAAAATTTATTTCATATTTAAAAATAGGATTATTAAGTGAGGAGAATTGTCCACTCACCTTAAAAAATCCTTAAAGAGCTAGATCAATTAACTGGAAAAATTGATTCACTCAACTCAGTTGGATTTTTTTTTCAGTCGGATTCTCAAAGATTTGACGTTGACGTGCTTAATTCGTCAAAAAGGAATTTATCTGGAGCTGAAGAATAGCAATATCTCAGTATACCTTAACTTTGAGGGTTAGGGTTTTAGGTAAACCATTTTGAAAAATTAATATAGGTAAGTTATAAAATAAATATTTTATTTTAGAATTACTCACTACCCTCCAAAGTGTAAGTGGGGAGCTTGACGCCGGCTGGGTCATTATCGGTGAGCCAAAGGAAGCTATTGGTCAAATAGTATGTTGGAGGAAGGGGAAAAAGAGAAAGTTGTTGTTGCTGTGCCGATTGGAGAATAAAGGTCACCGGGGAAGTAGAAGGGATATGTCTGTCAAAATGGGTTGGGTCCATCGGGTTGGCCTATCTCACCATACAAATGGGTTAGGTTGGTTGAGATTTTCTCAGCCCGCCTAACTACGAGCTAACCCACCCCGCCCCATTTGGTGGTGGGTTGAGGTGGGTCAGGTGGTGGGCCGGCTTATTTTGACAATTTTACATGTCAAAATGTGTTGGGCCCATTGGGTTGGCCTGCCCCACAATGCGAATGGGTTAGGTTAGGTTGAGATTTTCTTAGCCTGCCTAACTAGCGGACTAGCCCGACCCATCCCGTTTGGTGGCGGGTTGAGGCAGGACGGGGCGGGTCGGCCCATTTTGATAGCTATAAGAAGGGAAGGAAGAGAGGCGCTGGATCAGAGAGGAACAGCTCGTCGGAAAACACGCCAAGTAGTTGAATTGGGAAGCTTCAGCTTCGGGCCATTCGCATAAGGCACAGGAAGGAGAAGGACAATGTGGATCAACTGGATGTTCTGTTGGACAGCGACGACACCAGATAAAGAAGAAATTTGCCAGAGAAAGGAGGTCGGTTGGAGAGAGAGACGATAAGAGAGAGCTACTGGGACAAGCTTCAAGAAGAAGTTGATCACTGGGGAAAAATCTCAACTGGGGAGATTTTATATTAAAAAAGAAATGTATTTTAACCTCCATTGACTTTCTATCAACTTCAAATAGGCCCTTCTGAAAAATAAGAAATTACGCTACGACTCCAACAAAATTAAAGATATTCACTTCGATCCCTAAGTAACATTTTTTTTGAGGTATTACAACTAAAGATCTACATTCGAACTATATTCGAGCCAATATTTTAAAACAAGACCAGATAGTGAATTAAAAAAGTTGTCAAGTCATGGTTCAATTGGTTGATCCGATTAAACCAATGGTCGAACTAGATAATGTCACAAATATAGATTTATATAAATTTATTAAAAAAATTAAATAATAGGTAACTTATATTATAAATATGAGCTTATATTTTATATAAAAAATAAAAAAATAGAAGAAATTAAGTAAACTAAAGAGTTTTTAATCAATTAAGTGTTAAATTTCTTTTTTTTGGTTAATTTTTGGTTACATATAGGTTTATTGGATCAACCAAGCACAAAAAAAGAAGAAGTCTAAAAGTAAAAAAATAATAATAATAATTCTAATTGATTTTTCCTGATTCAATCATTAAAATAATTTATTAGATCAATTTGAATTAAAAAGCATAACGATTAGTGATCAAATTGATTAGACCATCTGGTCTAGTCTGATTTTTAAAATAGTCATTAGAGTGCATAAACATAAGTTAAGACTTACAACTGAAGCAAAATGCAAAACCATAAACTTGGTCTACCAAGAAAATAAAGGAAAATCAATAATGATGTATAAATCAATCTTAAATATTATTAAGACATATAAATCCAACTTAAACATTACTGCATGTTACTCTAGCTTTGGCTTTTTCTTTATTTGATTCGTTAAAAACTAGCTAGACAATTCCTCACCAACTAGAATTGCAAAAGTTGCTTCAAATAAACTCAATTTGGTATTGATCAGTCTGAGTTAGATCATTCTTTACAGCAACAGATGATTCATCCTACAACACATCCAAATATTTATTTGACATATGTTTGTTTAATTAATAAATTGAAATAAAATAAATTTTATGAGAAATTTTTTTACATTGTGACAAATTCATTGTCTGATTTTGAAAAATGGTTAGTGGGTTAAAGATCATAATCCTATAATCAAATAAAAAAAAAGAAAAATAAGTTTTCATTACTCAAAAATAGAATCATAAAATGATACATTTAGTCAATTATGATGGAAAAAAAACCTCGTAATAACATTATCCAACAACAATTCAAATCTAAATAATAAAGATTAAAGGGGTTATAGTGAGTGATTAATGGAGATAAATTGGAAAAGAATTTATATAGGTAGTTAAATGAGAAATTAATGTGAAAAAAAAAGAAAAAAATCCAACAAAATTTTTTTAAATGTAATCACTTTCTATTTTCCAGAATGTAGGAGGAATATGAATGATCACTCCATTAACAAATTCACCAAACCTTAACTAATGATATTCACAGACACATACATTAACAAATTGAAAAATAATGCACAAATAACAACACAAAGAAAGAGATTACTGATAGAATTATGAAAAAAAAATGATGAAAAGGAAATAATTCCTAACAGAAATATTTGAGAAAAAATTATTTTAACGGAAAGAAAAAATTAAATATATATAACTCACAGTTGTCAAGAATGTGTAAGGAAGATGACTGATAACTACATTATGAGATCTGTGAAACCTAACCAATAATATCAATGTAAACTAATTAGTTGACAAAAAAAAAAACTGAACAAATAAAAATATGAAGAAAGAGATTATCAATATAATTAATGAAGGAAATGAAACAATTTTCAACAAAAAACTCTTTATTGATTTGAATTCGAAGAACCAATAGTTAAACTAGATACTAAGTGGGATAACTAACATCACTGCCTCAAATATTACTCTCAAAGCATATAAATAATATAGAGAGAAAAAATAAAAATATAGATAATGAAATATGAGACTGTATCCTATTTTGGATTTGGATCATCTTATAACATATAGAGCCAAAATACATAAACTTATCTAGAAAATAAAACTACAACACAAGATTTCAATTAAAAAAAGAAAAAGATTGAATAAAAATGAAAAAATATCTCATAATAATAGAAATTATCATTTTCAATTTCTTAAGTAATAATACTGGAAGTTAGATTAAAATAGCTAATTAGAACTAAGGAGAATTAAGTTAAAAAAAAAACTAAAATGTCTACATTATATTTATGAATGAATGAAATTCTATGCCTAATGAAATTGAAGGAGAAGAAGATCTTTCCAATGATCATTGAAGAAGAAACAACTGAAAAACCTCTGATCACATTAGTCTAATCTATAACATGTTTAATCTCAATAATACAGTGGGTTAAAGGAATACCTGATGAATAA
>JANHAO010022181.1:0-12281 GCA_026873985.1 Saraca asoca
CTTGGAATCTCCAAGCTTCATTTGGGTCTCCAATCTCAATTGGAAATGGAAAACAATTTTCCTATACTAAAAAGTACACTGTAAAATAAAAAGAGCTCGTAGGCCCTATTTAATTTTACAACCCAGAATGAATAATTACAAATATTTCACAGAAGGATAAAGCCCACATCACATTCACCATGGTAATTTGCATAAATAACATTTAATTATGCATGATGCAACACATAATAACATTTATTATGCATGATGCAATTTATTTTAATTAATTGTGCATCACATTGTTGTTGTTTTAAATAATTTAAATTAATTATTAATCATTATAGCTCAAATTTAATCACATTAAATTTGATTTGGCATAAAATTATTTTCAGAAATATTTTTTGAAATTATTTGGGCTAAATTCACATCAATATATCAAATATATTAAAGTTTAACCCTTTTTCAAACATTTTTTTGGCTGGGGACACGTTGAGAATTTTTGAAAAAGACCAGGGGTATTTCTGGAAATGCTGGATCAAACCCAGTTTAGAAGTCAAACTCCCGATCCGGCCATCGGATTCTAGACCTTTCCAGATTTCGGCGAGTGTTTTAGTTTCCAAAGAATCTCCCCAGTTTCTGGCGAAGCTCCGCCGAGGTTTTTCTAGAATCCGGTGAACATTTTCTAGACTCTAGTGAGCCTTTAGCAAGCTAAAAAATGTCCAGCAAGTCCAATTTATGCCATTTGACTTTCCGAACCATTCAGAAACATCAATGCCACCATATAATCAACAAACACAACAATAAATCCAAGAAACGCTAAATCACCATATGTAACATTTACATCATATGTATTATCTAATCAACATGTATAACAGATTATGCACACATACAGGTAGAAAACACACTCAAAGACCAACGTAAGGCTCTGATACCACTGTTGGGTTTGTCCGGTGGTCAGATTGAAAATTTCAAAAAAATTTCAAGAAACCCTAACCAACAAACTGTCCCGGATCACGTTGATTTTTGGTGTTCTAACAGTATACATATAAGATAGAAAGTCTGACCAACCTTTGGCCAAACACAGTTGCAACGGAAGAAGCTTCGATGCACGTCACCGGAGCAGTTCAAACGTCCTGCCTCTACCAATGATCCACGCCAAAAAAGCCTGCAATTTGCTTCAACAATTGAAGCAACGTTCCAAATCTAGGTGCTAGCAAAAGAATTAAATAGGAATTTCAGCTTCTCAAGCTAAAATTGAATCAAGCACATGAAACGCTAGCAAAGCTCAAGGTTCTCCGATTTTCTTTCTGCCTTGTGTCACTATTCAAAACGTAGTGTTTGCACGGAAATAGGCCACTATCATTTTGCCTTGTTGGAAAACTATTTTCCAGCCCCTGTAATTTTCACAAATTGCAGTTCAGCCCCAACACTTTCCACAATTGGCAGTTTAATCCCTACAATTTTCATAAATTACAGTTTAGTCCTGGGATATCTAATATATCCAAATTATAGACAAAATTCATTTTTCGTTTTGCGTGTGACCTGGTAAGCCCCCGAAATATTAGCAAAAGTTTAAAATGCCCTTCAAACCATTTGAAGGCATATAAAATTAATCCAATTAATTTTAATTAATTTCTCTAAATTAATCACTTATAGACTTTAAGTTATAAGCGGACTTTAGCAAGCCATTATAGCTATCCAAATTTCAGCGGGAGTCATCAATGGTGACAAACTTGTCTGTAACTGATCTCAATACATGATAAAATCCTTCCATTACCTATATTCAGATTAGTCGAAGGTATAGATAATAGTCAACCTTTATAACTAATCATAATTTCTCAACCTCGTGACTTAAATGAATCTGAGCACTTAAATCTAATTTGAGTCTCAATTTAACCTTGCGCAAGGATTTAAATAGTCAAACTAATTCGTTGAGTGACCTTGGATATCACTCCAAAGAGTGGTAATAAATCCTGTCTTGATTAAGCAATATCTAACTGCATTTTCAAAAATATCCAACTCAAGTCTTTATTGTTCCTCATGAATAGAGTCACGTTTGGCTTGGTCAAAGCATAACCTTCCATGCAAAAGATATCCCTTAATCTCAAGTTAAAGGATTAGTCATGCGATCACCACTGGAGATTAACTATTGATGCAGCTCCATATAGTATCTCCAAATGGGTCTGATAAGATCACGATTGTCAGTTATGTTTCTCCAAACTAACTAAGTCGTGTCCATGTGTGTGTTCAGATGTAACTCACTTACATCTTAGCTTGTGAGGTCAGCTGCTCATCAAATGAGAAACACCACATCATCTTGTCTCCACAGATCTAATAACACCCAATTATTAGATCTTGACTAGTGTCATTTTGGTATAGAAGTTATAATCACTAATAATCATCCTCACAATCTCATAACCCTTTATAGGATTAATTAAATAAACTTCTCACCATGGACTTCATCTTAACATGCAATAAATAGAAATGCAATGTAAGATGAATAAGTAACCTTTACATATTGTCAAATCTACATAGAATGTACAGTCATAGATATAATAAAGCTCAATCCAATTGGCTCTAGGGCATCTATCTCAGACTAACACATAGACCTCAATAAGGCATACCTAAAGGATAGCTTCCCCCTACTTAGAATTGAACAACTCATTGATGTGACAGTAGGGCATCAACTCCTTAGCTTCATGGATGTTTACTTAAGATACAACCAGATCCCCATGGCCACATAAGACAAAAAACACACCTTATTCATCATTGACCGCAAATTATACTACTACAAAGTGATGCCCTTTAGGCTAAAGAATGCAGGAGTAACTTATCAGTGGTTGGTAAATTTAATGTTCAAAGATCAAATTGAAACAATGATGGAGATGTACGTGGATGACATGTTGGTGAAATCTGAACAGGTCACCAACCATGTCTGTGACCTAGGGGAAATGTTCCAAATCTTGAGAAAGTATCGAATGAAATTGAACCTACATAAATGTGCATTTAGGGTCACTTTAGGAAAATTCCTTAGCTTCACGATAAATAGTAGGGGAATCAAAGCAAATCCTAAGAAGATTAGAGCCTTTCTTGACATGAGATCCCCCATTGGAGCTAAGGATGTGTAGAGCTTAAACGGCTAGGTCACAGCACTTAACAAATTCATCTCTAAGGCGATAGATAAGTGTGTTCCTATTGATGGTGGATTTTAGTCAGACCCAAATTCAACCAACAGAAGGGGTTCTTTTGGGACCCAAGCTATTTTTAGGTTGTTAAGGCAGTGAAGAGGTGTTGAATGGCAAGAGGGAGAGGGAGAAGAAAGGAGTACATTAGAGGTTAACATGATTTGACTAAATTCGGACAGCACCGGACCCTATGTCCGTGGAGGTATTTTATTAGTATGAAAGAATGTTTACAGAACTTTGCTATGGCTTCTAACAGAGTTTCTGCTAGTATCTTCTTACCTCTCTTACCTGCTTTCTTTTTATTATGACTCTAGCCCCTCATTTATAGAAGCATAGAAGGGTACAAATAGAACTAAATTAACTATATATCTGTTACATCAAATATTAAATATACAAGACTGCCTTGGGTACTATAGACTGACTTTTGTAGATTACTTACTGCGGGTGGGACCTGATGGCCATACCTGTAGCATGATAGTACAAATTGAATGTCATCTTTGTGCTTTGCCTCAATGGGCTTCTAGCTGAGTGAGGCTACGTCCTAGCGAGCTTGAGCTTCGTTCCCTGAGGATGCTGTTAGCTTGTGACTTCGAGCTGGTTAGATCAACGAATTCTGGCCTTCAGTGAACTAGGTTCTCTTCAATGAGCTGTGGCAGTGATGTTATTCTTTTTGACAGACTCAGCTCCTTCTGGGCTTTTGCCAGCTCACTTCTCAGTGCCGAATTCTACTAGTAACACTAGCCCCTCAACTCTCAGTTTGCTTCACAGACTAAGAGTTGCAATTTTATTCTGGAAGGGTATTCTTACTCAAAGTCTTCAGTGTTTAGTCTGACATGTTGTCACTTCAAACTTCACTTCATCCGAACTAGACCATGCTTTTTTTCTAAGCATGATCCTTAGCCATTGGCATGGCAATTTTGTTCCTTTTGGATTGTCCGATCGGGGGCAGTCAATTATCCTTTGGTTCTTACACCAGACCCAACTGGTTTATATAATGCTTGTGAAGCTCTTCAGGTTTCTCAGCAAAGCACTTTAATGGGTATCAAAAGTAAGCCCTTCATTTTTCTGATAGCTTAGCTTCTAATGAAGCTTTCTAAGGCATGCATGGCCTATTGCAGAAGGGCTCGAGGCGTGAATGGCCTACTATACGTGACTCCCATTGGATAGCTCTTTATGCTAGCTTCAAGGGAGTCTTATACAAATCTTGGATTATTTCTTCATGGCTTTGCTGTGATCTCTAGCCTTACCATCTAGACTCCCAATGCCTTTTTGAATTGCTCTAGGTTTGGTCTAGGAGGAACCACTGGCTAAGGAAGGATATAAGCAGGAGCAATTGAGTTTGCTGGTCTTCTTACTGGTGGGAGTTCCTGGTAGCTGGCTTTCTGCTTTCAACAATAACTCTAGGCTTTTTTGCTTTTGCTTCTGTATCGTCCTCCTTCTGATATACATTTAACCTCATTGGATGAAGCCTTTTAATAAGTGAGCTTTTCTATTTACCCCTTGAATGTTACATTAGATGCTCTCATCTGTTTCTGTATATCACTGCAAATCAATGAAATGCTTATATGGCCAATCAGCCACAACTTTTGTGTAAACTTTTACATATGATTGCCTTGATTAATGATAAGTTAAATTTGGCCAGGTCGTATGCGAGCTATGCCTGGAAAGATCTCGTTAGCAAGCTGAGAGTATTAGTTTGCATGAGAGCTGCATTTTACCATTGTGATAATTTTATTGCCTATTGGGTAGGTAGCTGAGTTGATTTTGATGTCTTTACACCTTATTGAGATTATGGCTTTCGTCAGATTTTGAGTATTTAATAGTACCTCTGCACCTCAGCGAGCACACAGCTACACTGGCACTGTGAGTGTTTAATAGTGTCTCTGCACTTTATTGAGCACGCAGCTATGCTGGCACTGTAAGTGTTTAATAGTGCCTCCATGCCTCAGTGAGCACGCAGCTATGCTGGCAATGTGAGTGTTTAATAGTGCCTCCGCACCTCAGCAAGCACGCAATTATGCTGGCACTGTGAGTGTTTAATAATGCCTTCGCATCTTAGTGAGCATGTAGCTACACTGGCACTATTCTGAGATAAGCCCTGGCACCTCAGCTAGAAAGCTGGCAACTTTGTCAATTTATCTTCTGAATAAGCTTTGGGGGCCTCAGCTCATAAGCTGGTAATTCATCAATTCATCTCCAGAATGAGCTCCAAGGGGCCTTAGCTCATAAGCTGGCACACTAGACTCATACATTACAATTAGCAACACAAAATTATACATTGATAAAGACAAAAGATAGGGAAATTAAAGTACATTATCAATATATGATCTGAACTAAAGCTCTTTGCTCTTAGTTAGGGCTTTGCTAAGGATGAGATTGCTGCTCTGCAAGTCGAACCATATACCCTTGTAGGTGCCCTCTTTTGATGAGGTCCTCTATCACATCCCTCAATACCTAAAATTCTGAGGTGCTGTGTCCAACCTCGTTGTGACAGGTGTAGAATTTGTCTTTATTGCTTATGAATTTGCTAAGTGTCCACAGAGACTTGGGCTTCCCAAAGTCTTCTCTATCTCGCTTCATTAGAAATATCCTATCCTGAGTCTCGGATAGAATGCTATAACTTTCGTGATGACCTTGGTGCTGAGGTCGTTCTTCCTTGCTCCTTTTGATGACCTGAAGGCTGGGGTCATCCCGCCTTTCTCTGTAGCTGTTCCTCTTTTTATTTTGATCTGAACTACACAAATCAGACCTTTTTAAGCCTAAAGTTTCATCCCATCTGGCTTGCCTCGTAACTCACTCATAAAAGTCCCCAAGATCCTTTACCAACAACTTGTAAATGCTTCTGTACAACTGTTGTCCTTGTGGAGTCCCACAGAGATCATTGCTAAAATGGTTTCCTCCAAATGATTTTCTACATTATTGATCTCATGTCTGAACTGAGAGATGTAGTCCTTCAATGACTCTTCTTTTCACTGGAAGATCGTAGCGAGGTGGTAGGGTGGAGTGAGCTATCTTTTTAATGCCTGATATTGGTCAACAAATTTCTTTTGACATTCTTCCCAGTTGCCTATGCTGCTAGTTGGAAGACTTCTAAACCATGTCAAAGGCAAGCCCCCCACTGTTGCTGAGAATACACGGCACTTCACAAAAGGGTTAGTTGTCATGAGATCCATCTAGACATTGAACACGTCTAGGTGGTCATGCTGATCCCTGTCTCCATTATGGAGTGGGATTGAGGGGACTTTGAATTTTGAGGGAAGGGGTTGCACTTTAATTTCTTCAGTGAAGGGTGACTTCGCTTCATGTCGAACTTGTATACCTAGAGCTGGAAAACGTTCTTCCAATTAATCCATCCTCTGAAACAATTCTTCTATGAACGGGTCTCGTATAAAAAATCATTGATTCTCTTGGTTGTGACTGTAATGACCTGGAGTGGGCTCTTCACCACCTTTGCCCAAACATCTGGCTTGGTGCCACTGGCGATCATTTCCAGGCGTGACAACTTTAGCTTGTTTTTGCAAACCTTGGATTTGGCTTTGTGTTAACACGGTGACTACCTTAGCTAGCTCTTTCATCATATTTTCCAACTTTTCCTAGCGTTGAAGCTAAACTTGGATCCTTCACTCCCATTTGCAACAATGGCAGGCCAAGAGGAGCTAGCTGAGGGTGGAAAGGCGACAGTGCCTATAATGAGGGCTATTAAAGAGTCTGTGCTGGCAGGTTAGCTTGAGCATTGAAAGCTTTTGTGGTTCTCCCTTTGGCCATGATAGATACGCAAAGAGTTAAATAGAAGGTGAAAGATTAACCAGTACACAGATAGGTCCCACTGGACGTGCCAAAATATTGACGGTGGATTTCAGTTAGATCCAAATCTAGCCAACAAATGGGGTTCTTTGGAGACCTTAGCTGTTTCCTAATTGTTGAGGTAGTGAAGAGGTGCTGAATGGCAAAAGGGAAAGGGAGAAGAAAGGAGTACACAAGAGGTTAATGTGGTTCGGCTAAATCCGAATGGCATCGGACCCTACGTCCACGGAGGTATTTTATTAGTATGAAAGAATGTTTACAAAACTTTGTTATGGCTTTCGACAAAGTTTCTACTAGTATCTTCTTGCCTCTCTTACCTGCTCTCTTTTTACTATCACTGTAGCCCCCCATTTATAGAAGCATAGAGGAGTACAAATGGAACTAAATTAACTGTACATTTGTTACATTAAATATTAAATGTACAAGACTGCCTCGAGTACTATAGACTGACTTTTGTAGATTACTTACTGTAAGTGGGACCTGACGGCCGTACCTGCAGAATGATGGTGCAAATTGTATGTCATCTTTGTACTCTGCCTTAATGGGCTTTTGGCTAAGTGAGGCTACGTCCTAGCGAGCTTGAGCTTTGTTCATAGAGGATGTCGTTAGCTTGAGACTTTGAGCTGGTTCGATCAGTGAGTTTTGGCCTTCAGTGAACTGGATTCTCTTCAGTGAGCTATGGCAGCGAGCTTGTTCCTTTTAACAGACTCGGGTCCTTCTAAGCTTTTGCCAGCCCGCTTCTTGGTGCCAAATTCTACTAGTAATAGTTCCCTTCTTTGATACCCTAAGAAAGGCGAAGAAGTTTGAATGGATATAGTAATGCGAGGTCGCCTTCCAACAGCTCAAACAATATCTCAGATGAGCTCCACTCTTGTCAAAACAAAAAGAGGGTGAGAATCTAATCATCTACTTGGAAATATCTCAGTACGCCCTTAGTGTAGTCTTATTGCAAGAAGAAGGTGGAGCTCAGTTCCTAATTTATTATATGAGCAAAAGACTGCTGGATGCTGAGATAAGGTATTCACCCATAGAGAAACTTGTCTACTGCCTAGTAATTGCATCAAGAAAGCTGTGACCCTATTTTTAAGCATATAGCATAGAAGTGCTTATGCAGTTCCCTCTCAGACAAGTTTTACAAAAGATGGACACTTTAGGTTGATTACTCAAATAGGCAATCGAGCCAGCCCAATTTGATATCGAATATAAGCCTAGACTAGGAATCAAGGGGCAAGCTCTAGTAGACTTTATTGTGGAGTTCACTAGGCCCATACAAGAGGAAGTAGAGACCTTAAAACCTCCATGGTGGAAACTATATGTTGACAGGTCGTCAAGCGAACAAAATGCCAAGGTAGGGGTGCTTCTCATTAGTCCAAAGGGGTATAAGATGCTCTGTGCTCTGAGATTCCATTTCTAGACCACCAACAATGAGGCTGAGTATGAAACACTGTTAGTTGGATTGTGACTGGCAAAAGAGGTGCAAGCTAAAAGGTTAAAAATCTTTAGTGATTCACAGCTTATCGTTTATCACATAAGGGGAGAGTCCCAAACTCATGGGTCAAAAATGACCATCTACCTTTAAAGAGTCCAAGAATTATTAAGCTCCTTTCAACAATATGAAGTCAACCAAATATCACGAGCCCAAAAAGTGCATGCTGATGCTTTGGCTTGCCTAGCTATAATTGAAGACATTGACTTCTTGGGGGTGCTCCCAGTAGAATTCCTTTTATCCTCAAGTATAGAGGAAAGAGATACTTTGATGGTAATTTCCACAACCTATGACTTGTGGATGAGCCCAAGCATCGACTACTTGCAGAATAATAGATTGCCAGGGAATAAGCTCGAGGCATGGTGATTATGAGCTCAAGTGGCCAGATATTGCATCTATGATGATGTGTTGTACAAAAGAAGATTCTCAACTCCACTTTGAAGATGCATTAATGGCTAGGATTGTGACACCGTCCTAAATGAAATTCATGCTAGCCATTGCAGAAATCATGCTGGAGGCTATCTCTAACTCAAAAGGCTCTCTGGCAGGGATTCTGTTGACTTACAATGAAGTAGGACGTTATTGATTTTGTGAAGAAGTGTGACAAATGCCAGAGATTCGCGAAGATCCCGTAAGCCCTACCAGCCTACCTACAACAAATGATCAGTCCATGACCTTTCGCAATTTAGGGTATGGACCTAATTAGACCACTCCTAACAGCTCACGAAAATTGCAAACATGCAGTGGTAGCTATGGATTATTTCACCAAGTGGGCAGAGGCAAAAGAGCTCACAGATATCTCCTCTGCAAAGATTGAAAAGTTTATATGGAATAAATTCATTTACAAATTTTGAGCTCCCTAACAGATTGTAATCGACAATGGGACTTAGTTTAATAGTGAGCAATTCATCAGGTTCTGCGACGATCTCAAGATCACGAAAAGCTTCTCGACTATAGACCATCCACAAGTCAATGAACAAGTTGAAGCTGTTAATAAGATCATCAAATAGATCTTGAAGAAAAGGTTGGAGGCCAAGAAGGGAGCGTGGGCAGATGAGCTATTGAAAGTGCTCCGGGCTTATAGAACCACAGTCCATAGCACTATAGGAGAAACTCCCTTCTCAATGGTATATGGATCCAAGGCAATGATCCTGACAGAATTTGAAGTAGAGTCACAACAAAGGATTACTTTCAATCTAGAAGACAATAACCAACCGCTAGCTGCGAATCTAGATCTCATTGAAGAGACAAGGGAAAAAGCTCACCTTAGGGTCACAACCTACTAGCAGTGGGTCACGAGGTACTACAACCAAAAGGTTTAAGCTCGATGCTACAAGCCTAGTGATCTCATTCTATGTCTTATCCTTCCGGGAGCTCACAAAGCCGACAAGGGGAACCTAGGACCGAATTGAAAGGCTCATACCTCATCAAGAAAGTTATTGGCTATGGAGCTTATCACTTGGCGGATATGAATGGAGTAGAGTTTCCTCGAGCTTAGAATGCCGAGCATCTTCGCTCTTACTATCAATAAAGACCCCAATCTTATAAAAAATTATTCAGAAATAAGTGAAAGCATTTAAGTGATTCTTTGAACTTTTACGCATGTATTTGATTGTTTCTAAATAAAATCTCAATAAAGTCTTGCATAGAAAGCAAGCTATTCAACAGATGAAGGGTGTTAGCTGGAGTGTGACCCATTAGGCATTAATTTTCATATGAATTCACCAAGTTATTTATATGAGGCATTCAAGTACATAGAGATTGAGAGAAAATAAAGTCAGAATACTATAGGAGTTCATTCAGAGTTCTCTTCAACAAAATGAATTTATACAAAGTCCAAGGTTTGATACAAAGTTCAAGAAAGGAAATACAAAGCTACAAAATGTCATAGCTTAAGGTACTGGATCTTCACAAACTGGGCCTTCTTGGGGTAAAGGGTTAGCAGGAGGAGTAGCATGGTTGTCTACCACTTAGTCACCAATGGTCCATGCGATCTGCAAACTACCCTCCTTTTCAGTGGCACCCTCTGTAGGAGGAGCTTCAGTTGTAGACTTTGCATCATTTTTCAAAGATCTGACTTTAGCAACCCTTTTCTTGAAACGCTCAATAGCCTTAAGGGCCTCTATCCAAAAAAGGAGAAGTCCATCTCCGGATGCTACTCCTATAAGGTATAGAAGAAAGAGGAGCTGATTTCAGATTTTGCCTTCTCTGTCATTGCTGCAACCAATGAGGTCATCTCTACTTTAACCTTAGCAGCCTCCTCCCTGGCCACCTCGACCTCTTTCACAGCAACTTCAGCTCATTGCTCCACTGCTCTCACCTGCTACTCCACTGCCCCTACTCACTGATTTGCTATATCAACTCGTTTTACAACCAATTCAGCCCTTTGTAGAGCTGAGTCCAGGTTGATCCTTGCTTTTGTCAAGTTGTTAATTATTCTGCTAAGGTTTAATGCAATGGCTTCACAATCCACCACTTCACAGGATAGGGAAACCTCGGCATCCTTGGTTTTCTCCCTCAATTTCAATACCTCGACGATGACAATGGCTAGATCATCCACTAGAGTTGGTTTCTGCTTAGCTTGAGCTTGAAGTGCCTTGTGTGGCTTCATCAATGTCAACGAGTTCTGAAGGACAAAATGGTCAAATGAGATTATGAAAAGGGCAAAAAAAGTAGGGTAAAAAGATCTGACTTACCAGTAGGCTATGATGAGATAAATAGCTTGCCAACCACTCGAGTGAGTAGTCCTTGGACTCCAATACGTTGGCCTTCTTGTAGGGCCCCAGGATCGCACCAATGTCATTTATGAGGCAATCCAAGTATTTCTCCATCTTCAGGTCGAGTCCAATAGGCTGCTCCTCACCTTTGACCTCTAGCGCTGCTCACTTCCAGGCGGCAACAACTTTCTTTCCCTTGTCCCTTTTTCATTTTTTGGCAGGGGGCTCGGAGGGGGAAGCGATCCCAGCTGTAGCAACCATCTTAGGATGTGAGGGAGAAACCAACTCCTGTAAGGGTATTACTGCCAAGGCCGAAGGTTGGCTTTCAGCAGTAGGGACGACATCAGTGTCAGGAGTTGGTGAGGTCTCCTTATCAAGATCAGATGGTGGCCTCCTGAGGATGAGCTTCATTATGTTTTCATAATCTCCTTAACCTGACAAACTCTTATCTCCCTAATGAGCTCGATTTCTACAATCGAACCGAGTTTGTGGGAGCACAGAAGACTTTCGTCAAAATGAAAGTTATTCTGGAGATCATTCGAAGTGGCAAACTGGTCTAAAATCCCGAGCTCCTCAACCTTAAGAGTTGGCTTCTTGCCAATCCCATATGCAAAATGAGACAAACTTAGAACCAAAAAAATAAACATGAACAAGTCATCAAACTCGCACGCCCTCGGCTCGCCCATGATCCAATGACTAGCCAAGTTCAAGGAGGTATTGACCATGCGGTGCTCGATGACATAATCAGGTGGCTCATAAAAGTCCCATTAGCCCGACCCGGAAAGCAGGTCCAGCTCTCTGAGTCGGAGATCAAGCAGCTCCACGTTACTTCTAGAGACATCTTTCTTCAGCAGCCCGTTTTGCTTGAACTTGAAGCTCCCATCAAGATTTGTGGTACTACTATATATGCGTATAATTGATAGCCCAGATGTTTCATTTTTTTTTCTTTCGATGATTTAAGTTTGCACTTGCTACAAAATTACTGTTTTTAGTCAAATATACAATGCTGGGTTCTAGGGTAAGTTATTATTCCTGATGGTACAATAAATTAATTTAGCTCATTCTAAAAGTTTAAACTTTAGTTGATTAGCAACTTGGGTATGCTTGGTA
>JANHAO010022182.1:0-12282 GCA_026873985.1 Saraca asoca
TATGTAATGAAAAAGCATATTGTCATAGACCCAGAAACTCTTGCCAAAGAATTTGAAATGAATAATACAATGCCAAGGCTTACTGCAGGATCCTTCAGTTAATACAATAAAAGATTGGCAATTGATATGTTTTTTCCTTTTTCCACTCGTAAGAAAGAAACAGGGAGATTACTTATCACTGGCCTTTCTCCTGAGGATAGGATCCTACACTATGCCCTATGTAAAGTGATTTTACTTAGGGTCATTAATTTTACCCAAATCATGGATGATGATCTATTTATCATGTGGATCATTAAAAATCAAATTGATTTTAATTTCCCATATTTTATTTTAAAATATTTGGCAAATTATTCAAAGAGAACAAGTATTGGTTTTTTACCCTTTGGCATGATTTTAACCCCTTTCTTTGCAAAAGCAAAAATCAATCTTTCAAATGAATCTCTAGTGTCTAGGCCTGTTGATGTCAAAATCCGTTCAACAAGATTTTGTTCAGTAACACCCCTAACTGCAAGTTAAGAAGGAGGGAAAAATAATGGCAATGAAAGTCAGAGAAGACAGGAAAAGAACAATGACACCAGGAGTTTATCGTGGTTTAGCTAAAGCCAATTCTTGGCCCCTACGTCTACGGTACTCTTCTATTATTCACTATTACAAGGTCTCTTTTTTGACCAGATTACAATGGCTATATGACTTTCTTACAACAGACAAAGTATTCTCTTACTAGGTTCTCACATAGGGAATTCTCTCTTTTTCTACCAACAGAGTTTCTACATGAATTACTCTCTCTCCCCTATAATGATCCCTCCCTTTCTATTTATAGTAAGGGGAGAGGTTGCAAATGTAATTTTATGATCAACCAAATGATTATATTCGCCGCTTATGACATTAAATGAGTGCCTTCGGATAATAAATGTTAGGCAAATCATTGTCAAACTTCTGGGGAGCTGATGTGTCATCTTAAGGCTTGATTTGTCAAATTGGTTGGCATACTCCTGATTGCTGATTGGACTTCATATGGGTATCTGTTAGTAGTGAGCAGGTGAGGAGGTAGGAGGTTGAGCGAGCAGGAATTTCAGGTGGCTACCTTTATCCTCGTTTGTCATTTTTCGAGGGCTATTAGTCGATCTTGCTCATTGCGGGATTAAATTCTTCTTTGGGGTTATGCCTCTCATTATGTCGCATTACAAGGTTTTGCAGCTTTCAATTAATCTCAAGAGTCTTCATTCTGCAGAGTTGTATTCTAAATTAGGCCCTAACTTTGATTGACTGCGCTTGCTCCTAGGCTTAGCCTGGTCCAAATAACACCCATAACATAAGTCCCCCAACTCTCAGCTTGCTTTGCGTGCTAGGAGTTGCATCTTTGTCTTCATTTTCAATCCTGAGTATGTTGCATGACTTGGTTTGTCAAACTACTGATGATAATTGTGACGTGATGTTGTCAATCGGTCATATTTATACAAGAGCCTTTTATGGAGCAGAGGTTTTGCTCGAGTGTGGGGTTCTAAACTGATTCTTGCAAGAATTTTATGCTCTTTGCGCATTACTTGTATGCAGGGTCTTTCGTGCAAGAATTCTATGTGGGGCATGCACATTACTTAGACTCGGCTCGTGCAAGAATTCTGCACTCTTCGTGCATTACTTGGACACGAGATCATTATTCGGCCCCAAACCCGCGCAAGAATTCTACGCATATTCATGCATTACTTGGATGAAGGGTTGTCCACATAAGAATTATGTGCAGGGCATGCACATTACTTGGATACGGCTCGCACGAGAATTCTACGCTCTTCGCGCATTACTTGGATGCTAGATCATTATTCTGCCCCAAACCTGTGCAAGAATTCTACGTATATTCACACATTACTTAGACGTAGGGTTATCCATGCAAGAATTCTGTGTGGGGCATGCACATTACTTGGATGTGGCTCGTGCAAGAATTCTATGCTCTTCGCACATTACTTGGACGCGAGATCATTATTCTGCCCCAGACCCGTGCAAGAATTCTACGTATATTCATGCATTACTTGGATGCAGGGTCATCCATGCAAGAATTCTGTGCAGGGCATGCACATTGCTTGAACACAGCTTGCGCAAGAATTCTATGCTCTTCACGCATTACTTGGACGCGATATCATTATTCTGCCTTGGACCCTTTAGCATGTGAGCGGTTTGCCTCCCCTAGGTGTTCTTCACGCGTAACTTTTCTTTCTTCAATGATGGCTAGTTATCATGTTTTCTGGATTTTCGTGCTTTTTTCTGACCCTTCATTTATTGTCTTTCATGCTACCCTAGCCGCTGGATTGTGGGTAACTAGCAACCCTTCCAATCCGACAATCAGGTTGTTTCTCTTTTAAACAAGGGGAGCTATCTTGCTCCCTCTCATTGAGTCATTCAAAACATTCAATTTCCTCTTGCCCTTGTCTTTGGCTTACTCTGCCAATTTCAAAGCTGTTTATTTTCATCAGCCTTGATCTTCCACCTGCCACTCGGACTTTCCTTGCCAAGAGCGCAACTGTACTCCTACTGGACTTCCTTCTTTTGGAAAACTGCAGTATGTCTTCATTCGCCTTTCTATCTTTTCTTTGTTATGGGGTTCTTGGTGGTCTTCTCTACTTGATAGTTGATAGAAGATAGGTCTAGTTAGTAGACTATTCCTTTGTGATTTTGGCTCGTTTGATTTGGTAAGGTGGATTTGTCAGTTGTTTTTGGGTACATTAGGCATTGACTTTTGGCTTTTAAGATTGTGTGGTCTGGGGACTGCCATCTTTTCTATTTCTTCCTTCCCCTGTTGTGTCCTGGGTAGTTTGATTAGCTTAGGTTGCACATGGCCTGTGATCTACAAGGGTTCTTAGTTTTTTACTTTCGGTGTGGCTCACTCGCTGTGGCCTAACCAACTTTCTTCCTCTGTAGATGGCTGCAGGTCATATGTGACGTCACCATTCGAAGGGGGAGGATGACGGGGAAGTTGAAATGAGTTTGGATGCGATAATGGCACAGCGTGTTGGTGATGCGACACCTAGTGGAAGAGGAGAGGTTATGACATTCGTAGCTCACCAAGATCTTTCTAGAGGCTCGGGAGCTGCAGCGAGAGAATTCCATGGGCAGAGTATGTTCACATTTCATGCTTCCACAATGCAATTTTGGGACGTTCAGCTCGCTGTTCATTCCCATCAGATGCCCAATGGATGTAGCGCTATGGTTCTGGCAGTGGTTGACTACGCCAAATATCCCCTTAGGGGTTTCATCACTATGAGCCTACCACACTTTATGGCAGGGTTTAGATTTCTGGTTCCTCCTTTCATTGTTGATTTCTTAAATAGGGTAAAGCTCAGTCCATTCCAACTGACCCCTAATTCGTATGCCTTGTTGATTTCCCTTACCTTAGTACACCTTGGTAATCACTTACCACCACCTTCCCCTGAAACGTTATGTTATCTTTACGACTTGAGGTGCGTGAATGTGGCCAACGGGTTGTATTATCTTATTGCTCAGAGAATGCCGTATAAGGATATTTTACCGAAGGGGGCCGCTATTGGTAAATCCAATGTAGGGCCCTATAAATATCGTTGGTTTTACGCATCCTGCCCCTCGTTACAATATCTCAAGAACTTTGATTTTGTTCTCACTCCTGGTAAGTTAGCTGAAAGTGAACTCGTGTAGAGGTCCTTCTCTTCCCCCCTTTTTTTGATATGTCCTTCTTTTCACTCACTTTTGCCCCCTCCTTTTTTTTGGCAGCTGGGACCAACAAGAATCCCATCTTGGGGGCCAGGGAGCTCGAGGTTTTAGACAGCTTTCGATCGGCAAGTGATCTCGAGAGTGATTTTCATTTCAACGATTCTCGACTTTGCTTTTATAGACTCGCACCTCCCTTGGACGTCGAGGTCACAGAGGATATCGGGATTTGGCGAACATCGAAAATCATACCTGCCAATTTTGATGACTACGATAGCATTATAGAGCTCATCTTGAAGGCACCACCATCTCGAGTCACGAAGCGAGGCCTTCCATCGCCCGAGGTCAATCTCCCTCCTCCTTCTGTCGACCAAGTTCTTACTACCAGGGATGAAATGGACCTGGGTATCACTATACTGCCTCCACCCCCCAAAGCTGCCCCTCGAGAAATGACCTCACCACCTTGGTCTGAAGCGATCATAGTCGAGACTGTCATTCCACCTAGTCCTCCTCATAAAAGATGGAAGGTCAACAAAAGGAAGAAGAAAGTGTCTTCTTGTGATGACGAGGGTGAGTTTAACCCTCACCTAGCCCAAGCTGGTTCCATGACCGAAGAATATGCTTTGACCTTAGTCCAAAACATGAGTGTAATCTTGGGACTGAAGCAAAAGATTAGGGTGCTGGAAGCCAAGGATTGCACCATAGGGAGGCTCACAGGGTACGTTGCCAGTCATGGTCTTATGGTAAAGTTCAACCATTGTTTTCAGCCTTAATGGCTATTTCATGGTTTTGCATTAAGGCTTTTCCTCATAGAATGTCTTGGCACTATTGAAGATTGAGGAGCTGGCACAAGCTCTGGAGGATGAGGAATCCTCACTTGTGGATAATCTCACAGCTTCTGTCATTGAAAACCAGGAGTGGTGTGAGAAGATCAAGGGGGTAAAAGCCAAGCTCGTAGTCGAGGTGGAGCGTTATGAGGTCGCTGAAGTGAAGCTCAGGCATGCTTTAAATGACTTGAGGAAGGTTAGGATAGAGATGGATGAAATGAACGAGAATCTACAGATAGCCAATAAGGCTACTGAGAAGGTGACACAACAAGCGAAGTCTTCAGATCGTAGGGCTGAAGTTACTGAAAAGGAGTTGGAAGAGGTAAGGAAAGAGCTTCGACTTGTCAAGGTAGAGATGTCTTCGAGGGTGGCCATTGCTGCCAGGGAGTCAAGGCAATGAACTTGTGAGGACTTCCTCTTCACCCTATAGGAAGAACATCCGGAGTTGGACTTCACATTTTTTGGGCCAAATGTCATGGAAGCTGTGGAGTCTTTTAAGAGAGACGCTGCCAGAGCTAATCCCCTGGGTGAGGACTGGGGTGCTGAGGTAGAATTTCCTAACAAGGGAGTTGTTGCCCCGTCAATCAAGACTCCTGACGACCCTACTCACGATGCTCCCAAAGCTTTTCATACCCTAGAGTGATCTCTCCTCCCTGCCCCCTTCTCTCTTTCTCTTCCTTTTTTTTTTAGTCTGTAATCTATGGATATGACAACTTTTGCATATGAAATCCTAACTTTTGATTTTTTAAACACATGGTTCTTGTTTCCATTTTTATAAGTTTATATTTACTACCATCTTGCAATGTACTAGGTTCCTTAGATATTATTCTTTCTAAAATTACATCATGTCTGGAGAGAAATACACAAAATCTTACACAACCGATTTTTTCTTTGCAACTTTCACTAGTAATACCGGCGTAGATGCTTGGCATTCTAGGCACGGGGGAATTCCTTCCTATTTTCATCCACTAAGTGATAGGCTCCATTACTCACAACTCTTTTTATCAAGTATGGACCCTCTTAGTTTGGTCCTAGAGTCCCTTCGCTAGGCTTGCGTGCTCTGACAGGATGAGACGTAGAACAAGGTCGCCAGGCTTGAACCTTTGGGGTCATACTTTTTGGTTGTAATATCTTGCAACGTACTATTGACACACGGTGATCATGAGGCTACCTTTGTCTCTCGCTTCATCCACAAGATCCAGGCTTGCAGCGAGTAGTTGGTTATTTTCTCTTGGATCGAAGGTAGTCCTTCATTGTGTCACAACTTTGAATTTCGCAGGGATCATTGCTTCGTATCCGTAGGCCATCGAGAAGGGGGTTTCTCCTGTGGAGCTGCAAGGAGTCATCCTGTATACCCATAGTACCATCTGTAACTCATCGGCCCATGCTCCTTTTCTAGCCTCCAGCCTGGTTTTCAAGATCTTTTTAATGATCTTATTGATGGCCTCCACTTGCCCATTACTCTGTGGGTGATCTACGAACGTGAAACTCTTAACAATTCTGAAATCATTGCAAAACTCAACGAATTGCTTGCTTGTGAATTGGGTCCCATTGTTGGTGACAATTTGCTGGGGAACCCCATACCTACAGATGATATTATTCCAGACAAAGCTCAGGACCTTAGAAGATGAAATTTTGGCAAGCTCCTTTGCTTCAGCCCACTTTGTGAAGTAGTCCATGGTCACAATCACATATTTGCAGTTGCCTCATGCCTTTGGGAGCAGCCCAATCAAATCTATTCCCTAAATAGCGAATGGCCATGGGCTCACCATTTGCTTTAGATAAGCCAGTGGGACCTGGGGCACCTTTGTGAATCTTTGGCATTTGTCGCACTTTTTGACAAGGTTCATTGCATCTTGCTTCATAGCTGGCTAGTAAAACCCCTATCGAATAGCTTTCTGTGCCAATGATAGCCCCCCAGCATGATTTCCACAATGCCCCGCATGGATTTCTTTTAGAATGGTATCACTGCCTTTATCATGACGCACCTCAGAAGAGGGGTCGAGAATCCTCTTTTATAAAGAACATTGTCGCAGATACAATATCTGGCCGCACGCACTCATAGGCATCATGCCTTAATCTTGTCTTTTGGCAAGGTATCATTCTTTAGGTAGTTAATGATGGGGTTCATCCAAGAGTCAGGTCTTTCTGCAATTACTATGATTTCATTCTGTTGTTCGATGCTTGGGGATGAAAAGAGCTCTACTGGGATTGACTCCGTGAGATTTGGATAGTTTATTGTGGATAATCGAGCTAGGGCATCGGCATGAGCGTTTCAAGTTCACAAAATTTGGGTGATTTTGGATTGTTGAAAGGATCCTAGTAACTCTTAAGCTTTTTGGAGATACTTCATCATCCTTTGCTCACAGGCTTGGTACTCGCCCCTTATTTGGCTAATGATAAGTTACGAGTCACTAAATATCTTCAGTTTTTCTGCTTGTACCACCCTAGCTAATCGTAAACCTGCCAGTAGAGCTTCGTACTCAGCTTCATTATTCATGGCTTGGAATTCAAATCTTAAGGTGCTAAAGATTCTATGCCCTTCTGGGCTGATAAGAAGTATCCCCGTGCCAGATCTTTTGTCGTTGGACGATCCGTCGATGAATAGCTCCTAACATGGGGCCTCAGAGACTTCTGCCTCTTCCCTTATGGGTCCCGTGAATTTAGCAATAAAATTAGCCAGCACCTGCCCCTTAATAGCCGTCCTGGGCTTATACTCAATGTCAAACTAAGCGAGCTCTATTACCCATATAAGCAGTCATCCAGAGACATCGATCTTTTGCAGGATTTGTCTCAAGGGATATTATGTAAGAACTCTGATGCTATAGGCTTGAAAATAGGGTCGCAACTTCCTCAAAGCTACGACCAAGCAATAGGCGAGTTTCTCCATAGGTGAATATCTTGTCTCTGCATCTAACAACCTCTTGCCTACATAATAGATGGGGAGCTGAATGGCCCCTTCTTCCCATGGCAATGTTGCGCTCAGGGCGTGCTATGATACTCCAAGATAGACAGTCAACTTCTCACCTTCTTTTGGTTTGGAAAGGAAGGGTGCTTGGCCGAGATAAGCTTTAAGCTTCTTGAATGCGGCCTCGCACTCTGTGGTCAATTAAAACCTTTTAGCCTTTTTAAGGACATTGAAGAAGGGAATGCATTTATCAGAGGCTTTTGAAATGAATCAGCTTAGGGCAGCGACTTGGCCATTGAAGCTTTGGACGTCTTTGGGACTAGTGGGGGAACACATGTTGAGGAGAGCTTTGATTTTTTTTTAGGTTGGCTTTGATCCCTTGGTTATTGACTATGAAGCAGAGGAATTTACCTGAGGCTTCACCGAAGGTGCACTTGAGGGGATTCAACTTCATCCGATATCTTCTTAGGATTTGAAACATTTCATTCAAATCACGGACATGATCGACGAGCTGCTTGGATTTTACAAGCATGTCGTCCACGTAAACCTGCATTGTTTTGTCAATTTGCTCTCTGAACATTCTATTCACTAATCGCTGGTAAGTCACCCCCGCGTTTTTGAGTCTGAAGGGCTCACTTTATAGTGATATAATCCACGGTCAGTGATAAATGAGGTATGTTCCTCATCCTGCATGGCCATCAAAATTTGATTATATCCTGAGTAGGCATCCATGAAACTGAGAAGTTTGTGTCCCGTGGTCGCATCAACAAGCTGATCCATCCTCGGTAGAGGGAAGCTATCTTTTGGGCAAGCTCGATTAAGATCTATAAAATCGATATATATCCTCCATTTCCCATTCTTTTTCTTGACGAGGATGGGGTTGGCTACCCAGGTGGGATACAGTGCTTCCCTAATGAATTTGTTGACTAAGAGTTTGTCCAACTCTTCTTTTAGTGCCGCATAGCGCTCAACGGTCATTGGCCTTCTTTTCTGGCAGACTGGCTTAGCTTGAGGGTCGATGTTTAGTGGATGTGATATTATCTTTGGATCAATTCCCTCCATATCCTCGTGGTTCCAGGCAAACACATCCGCGTTTGCCCTAAGGAAGTTTGCCAACTGTGTTTTTACATCAGGTGGCAATCGTTTTCCCATTTTTAGGCACCTTTCCTCATCTTTCTCACTTATCTGCACTTCTTCTAGATCTTCGGTTGGCCCTGTGGTCTGTTCAGCATCCATTTCTCAGGGGTCAAGGTCGTAAGTGACCTTTTTCATTCATCAGGCAGGAGTACCCACCACAGACCATGTCCACCTTTTTTTTCTTGTGCCTCGAGTTTTACCGCTTCTTTATAGCAACGGCGGGCTACTTGTTGTTCCCCCCAAATGCACCCTGTTCAGCTTGGGGTAGGAAATTTTATGACAAGCATCTTAGTTGATACTATCATGTCGAGATCATTCATGGCAGGTCATCCTAATACCACGTTGTAGGCTGAAGGACAATCAATGATCAAGAAATCTGATATGATGATGGCTTGTCGGTCCGAGTCTCCTATGGTGAGCAGAAGTTTGATTCACCCTATTGGAAGTATCCCATCCCCAATGAATCCATAAAGGGGCTCTGGTGATGGATCTATTTGACTTGTCCTCACGCCCATCTGATCAAAGCATGCTTTATACATTACGTTAATGGAGCTTCCAGTATCTATCATTCTTCTTACCTCTGTATTGGCTATTCTTGCCTGTATGACGATGGCATAATTATGTGGGAAGTGCACTCCCAATGCATCTTCTTCAGTGAATGAGATAACATTCATGACAGTTTTTTCCTTTTTGGCTGGCCTTTCATTTTGCACATGGCTGGCAAGAAGGACATGACCTGCCCGCCTAACATAATGATTGCGTGATCGACTTGACGTGCCGTCGATGTGAGGCCCACCATGAATGGTGAATATCATCCTTATGGAGGGCGCTTCCTCGTTCTCAGGGCTCTGATGACACCGTGACGTATGTTGCCGGGGGTGCGGGGGTCGCTATCCTGGAGCTCCTACCACGTATTCTCCTAGACGACCTCTTTTGATCAGGTCTTTGATGGCGTCTTTCAGTGCCCAATAATCTGACGTATTATGCCTAACCTCACTGTGATAGGCACAAAATTTGTTTTGATTTCTCTTATCGATGGGGGTCTTGATGGGCTTGGGCTAATCAAAATCTTCATTATCTCTTTCTGTAGCGTAGATCCTGTCAGGGGCATCTAATAAGATGGTGTAGGCTTCGTAGCGACGTTGAGGTTGATAAGACTTAGCTCGGGCTTTCTTTGTGATTTAACCTTTTAGACCACTCTCTCAACCTCCTTTGTCGTTCTCGTTCCCACTTCTTTTCTTCCCCCTGGAGGCGTCTGCTTCATCTTTCTTTTTCAGCTTCCTTGGGCCAAAAGTCTCTTCCCAATGGATCTCCTTCGTATCCCGCTTGTAGAATTAGCCTAAACTTTTGACAAGGGATTTGTATATGTCTTCATACAGCTTTCCATCTTTTCGAAGTATGGCAAAGATTGCAGTGAGGATGCTTTCATCTGATGGGCTGTCAACGTTTCTGACTTCCTGTTGGAATCTCGTAATGTAATCCTTGAGTAGCTTATCCCTTCATTGGAAAACTGTGGCCAGATGGTAGGAGGGGGTGAACTGCCTTTTTAGTGCCCTATATTGGTCGAGGAACTTGGTTTGACATTCATCCCAACTTCTTAAATTGTGAGCTGGGAGACTCCTGAACCATGTCAGCGGTATTTCCCCGAGTGTTGCTGGGAAAACTCGACATTTTACCAATGGATTGGAAGTTTGTAGATCCATTTGGACCTTGAAAGTGTCCAAGTGATTATAAGGATCACTGTCCCCATTGTATAAGGGGACATTTGAAAACTTGATCCTGCGGGAAAGGGGTTCTGTCTCAATTCGGCGAGAGAGGGGGTTCTCCCCTCGTAGGATTCTCGATTTTCCATTCTTTGGAGTAGTTCCTAGACCTTTCGATCCTGGGAGTTTGGTCGATGATTAGAAGCTCTTCAGCTCTTTTCTTCCTACTTTCCCCGATAACATCGATCAGAGGTTTCGTGCTTCTGGCCACGTTCGCAGTCAGTCGAGCCATGATCTATTTCTCGATCGCTGTCAGTTCCTCCCGAACCTTCACTTTGATGCGACTCTTCTTCCTAAGCATCGTCCTCCTCGTCTTCATCACCCTCCCGAAGTCGATGGACTTCAGATCTCAATCACGAATTTGAGGAATGAAGTGAATGGGTTCGATGGCGTTCAACCCTAGTTTACTGATCATGTTGGGTCCCCGGATGGCGACTCTCATTCTCAGAGGTAACTACTCCTCCTTGTCCCGGTGTGCCTTAGGTGTGTGCTTGAGACAATATCTGGACCATGTCGGCCAGTTCCTTCATGGTATTCTCTAGCACCTCATGGCACTTGTCAAGAGTCTCTTGGCACTATTTCCAAGTCCGCACACCGTCAGCTTCGGGGCCTATCGCAGGGGCAGTTGCGTCTTGTTGCTGCATTTGGCCTTGTGGTTTGGCTAACGGGAGTTCCATCATTCCTGATAGTTTTCCTTCTTGCCATTATGTCTGAAACAACTTTTCAAAGATTAGAGATGAGAAAATGTAGTGGGAATGTGCAGTGGGGGCCCTCCTTCTAGCACCAAAATGTTGACACCAAAATTCGATCAACGAGATTTTGTTCAGTAACACCCTTAACTGCAAGTTAAGAAGGAGGGAAAAATAATGGTAATGAAAGTTAGAGAAGACAGGAAAAGAACAATGACACCAGGAGTTTATCGTGGTTCGGCTAAAGCCAATTCTTGGCCCCTATGTCCATGGTGCTCTTCTATTATTCACTATTACAAGGTCTCTTTTTCGACCAGATTACAATGGTTGTATGACTTTCTTACAATGGACAAAGTATTCTCTTACTCAGGTTCTCACACAGGGAATTCTCTCTTTTTCTACCAATAGAGTTTCTGCATGAATTACTCTCTCTCCCCTATGATGATCCCTCCCTTTCTATTTATAGTAAGGAGAGAGGTTACAAATGTAATTTTATGATTATCCAAATGATTATATTCGCCGCTTATGATATTAAATGCATGCCGTCAGATAATAAATGTTGGGCAAATCATTGTTGGACTTCCGAGGAGCTGATGTGTCATCTTGAGGCTTGAGCTGTCAAATTGGTTGACATACTCCTGATTACTGACTGGACTTCATACGGGCATCTATTAGTAGCAAGCAGGTGAGGAGGTAAGAGGTTGAGCGAGCGGGAATTTTCGGTGGCTACCTTTATCCTGGTTTGTCATTTTTTGGGGGCTATTAGTCAGTCTTACTCGTTGCAGGATTAAATTCTTCTTTGGGGTTGTACCTCTCGTCATGCCGCATTACGAGGTTTCACGGCTTTCAATTGACGTCAGGAGTCTTCGTTCTACGGAGTGGTATTCTAAATTGAGCCCTAACTTTGATTGATCACGCTTGCTCCTGGGCTTAGCCTGGTCCAAATAATGCCCATAACAAGGCCAAATGCCTTAACTTTAATAACTGCATCACATTTTCATAAAATGGGTTTTGTACAAGACAATCAAGGAAAATGGATTTCCAAAACACCACGACCTACCCAACCCACTGCCCAAACCTCCACATAGGAACCAATCAATACTGAAGTTGAAGCTAGACTAACTGCACTAATTGAAAGAATGCACAAACACATGTCTGAGCAAACCAAAGCTATTATTGACAGCCAAGATACATGGTTCTGTATGATAGAAGAAAGGTTAAATGGTCTAGAAGAAAGAGTTATAAAATTTGAGAAAGAAATGAATAAGAGACATAATAATTTGAAT
>JANHAO010022183.1:0-12282 GCA_026873985.1 Saraca asoca
AGATTGATTTATAAAAATCACTCTCAAACTTCAACAATTTAAGTCTAAAAATTATCAAGATAACTCTATTTTCATAGAGTTATCAGTGATGGATAGTCAAAATTTGTTGACATGAAATTAGTGTAATGATCTACTCAATGTGTAAATTATTGCTTCAAAATCAGGAAAAAAAAAGATGTAAAAAATTGCAACAGTTTACAAATGAATTGAGAAAAAGTATTTTCTTTTCCTTTTCTTTCCTTTTATTTTCTTTCCAACCAATCAATGAACTCTCCTTTTCTTTCCTACCAATCAACAAAATTACAATTTCTTTTCTTCTCCTTTTCTTTCCTTCCCTTTTCTTTCCTCTCATTTTCTTTCGTCTATTTTTTTCTTTCCTACCAAGCAAGGGGTTAGTGAAATGGTACATTTCATGCATTCTTACAACTTTCATTTATTATGATTGCACCAGTCATTGCGATTTATTGTGATGGAAAAGTTTAAATTTTAAATTTCTCACAGGCAAAAATTGTGGGAAAGTGAACAAAATATGTTTCCATGGGCCCAGACTTGGGGAAAGTAAAGAAAATATAACAATCCAAGGGCTTCACTTTGCCCATGGTTTATCTCATGGTTTCCCAAAGTGTTTTCCCACAGCCTCGAGATCACGAGAAATGCCGTAGGAAATTAAGTGCATTCTTGTAGTGAGATCGATTACAAAATCTTGATAATTTTGGTCAAATTATTTTCAAAGTCAAGAACAGATATTAAGTTGTCAAATACATATTCGGAGATAAATTATAAGGAGTGACTATTACTAACTAACATCAATATGAAACTACCATTTTCATAAATTTTACTCTCAGGATGTTTTAAACATCATACAATCAAGGTCAAGAATATATATGGAGTTGTCATACATATATCCAAAGACAAATTATAAGGAGTTAAGGGCGGGCCTAGGTTAATGATTGTGTGCAAATGCCCGTACTGATATGTGAACCTTATTTATGTATAATGTTTCTTTAAATAATTTTACTTAATTAGAATTAATACCCCACTCTAATTTAGTTGGCACCCCACTAAAATTAATCATATTAAGAAATCTTGATAGAAAAAAAAAACACTGCTCAATATAATTTAATGAAAGTTACTATCTATATAATTTATGCTTCATATTTAAGTTAGAGAAGTGATTTATTATGGAAGAAAATAAATTATGACTATTATATTTTTTTTAAAGGATTAAAATTAAATATCATTTAAGATATTACTTGACCAATTAAAAATAACATGGATGTTTTAATTTAAATCTTTGATGTTATATTAAATAGTTAAAATTTAGTTATCTCACTCTCATAGTAAATCATTGATTTTTTTACTAAATTAATCATATCTCTTAAAATTTTTTCAATATGTTATACATATGCCAATAAAGATACATAAGATTCATATTTTTTATACATAATTTTATGGACTAAATTTTAACTTACTTTTATAAATTTATGGGAAAAATACACTTTAACCATTTGTGGTATGACTCTAGTTTTAATTTATCTATTCGTGGTTTAAAGTATCGAAAAGAGGCAGCCTGTGATTTGCACTATTAACACTTTGTCCCCCTATGCTAATTTTTCATCCTAATTTAACGGATTTTGTCACATATCAGTCATATACTTCTTAATTAATCCTAATTTGACCCTTACACCCCAAAATTCTCGATTTTCTCCTTTGCCTAAATGTGAAATCGAAGAAATTTTACAAAAATCAAAGGTAAATTTTTCTTTAGAGTTTCAAATTTAGGCATGAGAGGAAATTGGAAATGATAAGGTGAAATCACAGTCAAATTAGGGGATTTATGACTGACATGTGACATAATCCATTATATTTGGATAGAAAATTAGCATACGTGGGTGAAGTATTAATAATGCAAATCACTAATTACTTTTTTGCGACACTTTAAATTACGGTGAGTAAATTGAATTTAGGGTCATGCCATAGGTAAATAAAGTGTATTTTTCCTAAATTTATTTATATGATATACTAATTTTTTTGGTAACTTAGAATTTATTATTTTGTTGATAAAAACGTACTCTATTATTTTTGTGCAACAATTGCACACAATTCATGTTGCATTTTATGATTTTTTAGTGAAATGTTGTATTTGTATTAATAGTTAATTATTTTATAATATTTTCTTTAAATGTTATCAATACATAAATATTTGTCTTTACTGACTTTTGGTTTCTGCATCTATCAAGGAATGATTATTATTGGCCAACATGAATACATTGCAAAATTATGATCCATTAGAGATCAGGGCACAACTCAAGTCCTATATTATGAGAATGGGCCGCAAGATTTAGATAATTTTGATTAAATTGTCTGCAAGTTTTATGAAGGATTATGCAATACCTATGTCTTCCTTCAATTTCCATGATATCATATCATATGAGAAATTAACTTCATAAAAGCATATAACTTTTACAATCTAGAAATTAATGATAAATAATATATTTTTTAAATGTGATTTTTTTTTTTAATTATTTTGACCTGCATTCCATTTCTTATACGAAAGTAAATCACAATATCTTTTAAATTTTGCCTCTTTGCCTCATAGCATGTATAGATGACATAATTCAAATCACAATATCTTCTCAAGGATATGCGAGAAAATCAGGTTACTTAAAAATTGTTGCTATGCAAGACTTAAAATTATACACATACACGAGAAAAACTTACATGTTCAACAAGTGGAGTTCGAATGAACCAAGGTGCAACGTTGTTAGTCTTGATGTAGTCTTTTGATCATTCAAATGGCAAATTTTTTGTAATAAAGGCTGTCAAAATTAATTATATAATCGGATGAGAGATATATAAATGAACAACTAAAATGTAATCAATACCATTAACAATAAATTTATTTTACAACGGTTTGAAAATAGAAAATTGCACTGAGGCAATTGCATAATATAATATTTTTCAAATTATAATAATTATGATTGAGCGCATATACTTTTTAATTATATATTTTGGTGACTTAATTGGGTTTTGGGATGATGGTTTGCAACTTTCTTGGAAAGAAGCCGTTGACTGAGAAGCCACCATCAACACATATAGTCTGCCCCGTGATGTATGATGAAGCAGGAAGGCATAGGAAAGCCACCACTGAGGAAACTTCCTCTGGCTCTCCAACGCGTCCAAGAGGTGTTCTATAGTTCACGTCTTCCTCAAACTCTTTCAGATACTGCAATAGCATAGTATCAAAATGCAAAAACCCAAATAAAGTGATTTGTTATTGGCTTATATGATTTTATGTTTTAATCCTATTTATCAATATAAAGATCTGACGACTATAATTCACTCCTCCTATTATTATACAAAAAACAATGCTCTTTTCATTGTCACATAAAAATAGTGCTCTTATTATATATATATATATATATATTTATTGATCATGTCATTAAAACATATCTAAAGATTATATAATCATTTAAAAAAGTCATGATTTTATATTTTAATTATATCTATTAATATAAAGATCTGATTGCTATAATTTATTCTTTCTACTCTCATATAAAAAACAACGCTTTCACCTGAAATGTCCCTATGTGTATGTATGTGTGTATATATACATATATATATATATATCCAAAATAAGAGCTTATAATGAGAACTCACAGGTTCAACAAGTGGAGTTCGAATGAACCAGGGCGCAACACTGTTAGTCCTGATGTAGTCTTTTGCCCATTCACATGCCAAATTTTTTGTGAGTTGGATCATTGCTCCTGTATGTAGAGTTACACAGTACAAAACATCGAAAATTAATGAACAAATTTCAAATTGGAGACAGAAAAGATAAAATGGACTCAGATTTTAGGTTTTAAACAAAAAAGAAAAAGAAAGTGATGGACAAGAAGAGAGAGGCAATTGATGTTGGCTAAATTGTTTTTTAAGGGGGAATAACAATGAACCTACTTTCTACTTTGAGGTGGTTCTATCTCACTCCTTCAAATTTAAAATTTAAAATTATATATAAACTTGAAATATTAAAATCTTATTAAATTAGTATAGTTATTTCACAGTAAAATTATAGGTGATGCTTGATTTGTGGAATTTTTCTCACATTCTTGTGAATGTTTTAATAAAATGTTAGATTCTCATATTTGATTCAAAATTTAAAAAAATTTACTTAGTAATATTTTTAATACAATATTCCTTCAAAGTATTCTCATAGGAGGTAAGTATTTTACATTCATATGATATGAGAATATTTTAGTTATATATAAAAAAACTATTTTATTTATCATTCTATTAATATCTTATTATCTCAATCACTATTGTCATTGATTATTGTCTACCACCATTTATGTTATCCACTGCTGTGATTACTGCTTACTATTATCTACTGTCATTAATCACTGTCCATTATTATTTGTCGACGTTGAGCATCGTCATTACCACTGACTAGTCAATTTTCTGATGTTAATGCTAAATTTTTTATAAGGATATTTTAGATAATTTGATAATATCTTTAAAATATAAAAATTAATTAAAATGTAATATTATAATATTTTTATTTTTTTTTAATTGAATCAAATATAGTAATGTGATATTTCTACAAATCACGTTCTTAAAAACGATTATTGAGAATATATGATTCTACAAATCAAACATCATCATAACAGTATATTCAAGCAATTATTAAAATAAATGCAGACAATACTAAGAAGAATATATTGAAAAACAATAGAGCATAAATAAGTTAAAAATTAGACGTAAAAAAAAAAAGAGTTGGTTATACAACCTTCAATTAAATTTCGACTGCTAAGAAAAAGATCACATGCAAGTCATATGCTAACTGAAGCATGAAATTAATCAGGGTACTAATAATTTAATATTTCAATTCTTAATTTCTAAAGTTGGTGAGGGACGTCCGCCTCCTCTTGTTTCCTCCCTCTCAATCTCAGTTTTACCTTTAGTTGCAGCATAGACTGATCCAAGGTTGAGTGAGGTAACACCAGCAACAGAAGAAATGAAAACAATGTTCCCTGATTCTGATGCTTTCAGAAGAGGATGTGCAAGTTGACTCAAATGGTAAGCTGATTCAAAATTAGTGTTCATGATTGTGGAGTACTCTTCATCTGTGTATTCCACAGTTGGCCTCCAGATATTTTTCCCAGCATTGTTTATCTAAACTCAGATGTTAATAAAGAAAAACAAACAACAACAACCATAACTTAAAATTCACAAACCCAAAAACAATCCAAAGTTAAATGATCATTCTTAATTCAAAGGTCACAAAATTATTAAGAGTAGTGGTTACTAATATGTTAAGTTTGCCGTTGAACTTTGAGGAGACAGTGTCCATGAGCTTGATTCTTTGGGTTCGAGATGACACATCACAAACCGAGCCTGTTACCTGAAAACCCTTGGAGCTATTCCATTCACTTAAGCATGCATTAAGTTGGTCCTCCTTTCGAGAGCATGTATGCACAGTTGCACCTAGTGCTGCCAATTCCTCTACAATTGCATACCTGATTAGAGCATATACATGGAAGCATAACCAAAAGTCAGTCATTACTGTGAAAAAGACACAGAAATCTAGTTTAAATTGTGACGGACAAACCTAAGTACCTACTTACATACATACCTGTGCATATTTATATGTACGGAGATTGTTAACTTTTATACCTTCAAGTTAAGATTAGTATTTTCTACTTTTGTCATCTACACAAGATCATCCTTCATTCTTTACCAAATCAACTTAATTAAGAAGGACAGTTTAGTAAATTTAGTTTTGATCCCAGAGGACACTTACCCATCTTTTCCTCGTTCTGGATATTTCCCTCTCTCTAGCTCTCTGCTCCTAAGACTGGTGTTTCATTCTCCCTCTCCCTCGTCATTTGTCAAGGAACCAAATTATGCCCAAGAACAACTTCTAGTTTCCAAGCATGAATATGATGTAGAGTTTGCACTTTGTATACCCCCCCCCTTCTCTCTCTACCGTAACTTTCCTATTCTCTTATTCTCTAGGTTTCAAATGGCAATGTAATTTACAAAGAAAAATACCCTGATTTCCCCTTAATTTTGATGAAATTATTTGTTCCTTTCGTTTAGTTTCAAAGTAAGTTACTTAGATGTCTTTTAAAACATTAAAATTGTAAAACTTAAATTCAAATTTAAATTTTTCATGAAAAAATAACAAGAATAGATGATTATATAGTTCAAATTTAATTTAATACATTTTAAGTATTTTATTATTAAAGTAATATTTTAATTAAATTTAAATAATTAAAATATAACTGATGAAAAAGTTAAACTTTGATATACGTATTATTTTTTTAGTCATTTAAATTTAATTAAAATATATTTTTTATAAAAAATATTTAGAATATTTTACATTATTCTATTTGAATCTATAATATTTTTTGTCATCATTCATTAATAAAAAATTTTAAATTTAGATTTTAATATAACATTTTTTTAATATTTTAAGGAAAGTTTGTGTAGATTTTTTTTTTTTATGTTTCAAAAGAAGCCCATGTATTTTTTAAAATTAGAGAAGAGATCCGCATAATTTTATTAAAATTTTAAAGAAATTAACATATTTTTCCCTTTTTATAAGAAAAATAATACGCAGCAGTGATATATAGAAAATTATTTAACACACTGCAGATGGAATATCTTTTTGAAGAAAAAGAAAAAGTAGTGCACAACGGGTATGTAACAATTTACTGTATTAATACTAGTCAAAATAAAAAAACCAGACCCAAATTTTTCCATCTCAAATTCCTGGTTAGAATTGTTAAAGATTGTGAGAACCACTGGAGGGGTAACCTAATTGTGAAAGAGAGAGAAAAACAATTGTAAAATGGGAGAGATTAGAAGGACCTACTTTGCAGTAAAAATTGAAATTATTAAACTGCCCTCTTGATTAAGTTGATTTAGTAAAAAAAAAAAATGAGAAAATTTCGTTCTTTTTTTTTTTTTTTTTCAAATAGAAGAGCGAATGATGCAATTGTGAAGGTTAATAATTCCACATAAGAGAGAAAGAGAGAATGAGTGAGTGAGAGAGAACCCAATTCCTTTGGTGCCACCGGTCACGAGTGCAGTCATTCCCCGAAGAGACCACTTGCTTGCTCTGCTCCCGATATTTGAGTCTGCGTCAGCCATTTCTCCTCCCTGCAACTAAGGATTTTGCAGTAAGATGGCTTCCTACTTTCTCGTATGGATTTATAGATGCACAAATGTCAGTGACACTGTCAAAACTGGTCTATAAGTTGAAAGTTTGGTATGTGTTGGTATCAAGATCCTAAGTTGCGGTCCACTTAGATTGTGATTGTGATGTGTTTTTTGTGGTTATAAGTGTTGTGAAGGTAAAAATACAGATTATAAATATTGCAATGCGAAATCTGATTTTGTCTAAAAAAATAATAAAAATTATATAATTCAATATAATATTATATTATATTAAATATAATTTATTTATAAGTAAAGTATCAAGATTGGTAACTTATGTTGTTAAAAAATTCTATAAATAAATATATTTTGATTATTTTGACTATTGCTGATGTAATACTGTATTATATTACAGTATTCTGATCGCATTACATCGTGACAATAACAATTATAATTTGTAAAATTGTCATAATTGTGATCTAATGTGATTGTGACAGATACCGCATCAATAATATTATGACTGTAAAGATCCATCCAAATGGCAAGTACAGAGCATACTTTAAATCACTAACAAGTACATTGAATTAAGGAGCCGGAAGTTGCTTTTTTTTTTTCAAAAATAATTTTTTTTCTACAAAAATATAAAAACAAAAAAATCCGTTTAAAAATCTATTTTTTAAAATTTTTTTCTAAAAATATAACTTAAAAAATAATTTTTAAAAAATATTAAAATAGTATTTTTCCTAATTTTTATATAGAATTATTTTTAAATTTTTTTAAAAAATAAAAAGAATATTTATTTTTATCAATGATAAAATTATAAATAATATTAAATATATTTTTTTATTTTTAAAAATAAAAAAATTCTTATTTTTAAAATTTATATTTAAATAAATATTTTATTTTTTATTTTAAAAAAATAATTTTTAAAAAATAATAAAATAAAAACACCTAAAAGCAGTTACAAAAGTCCTTACTTTTCTTCTTCTTTTGTCTGCGTTTGCACCGAACAGAAGGCCCTATTTATAGGACCAGCTTTCCTACCTTGCTTTAAATTAGCAGGTCCCACTTAATGCCTGTTCAGTCACGAGGAAAGCAAGTTGCAGTGGATTCTATGGCCGTTAGAAGGTCAAAGCATTAAGTTGCCGTATCAATCTGGTAAGTGCAATAATTTTTGATGGAAATGGTCTCTTCGAAACAGTACCGTAAGAAAATTTGGCTTTTTGCCTTGAGGGTTAAAAAAAAATTTCTTAAATAAAATTAAATAAAAATATATTTATATGAGAGAAATAAAACGTTATTCTTTATAGAAAATATTTCTATCAATAACATTTTTTACGTCACAATAATTGGAAATTATTATTGATTGGAAATTGTTATTGGAAATTGTTATTAACAGGAACATTTTCCTATTACTTTTTTTATTAAAATTATTTTTATTTTTTTAATATATGAACAATATCTTATGATACTACTACTGTTCATGAATAGTATCATCGGATATTGTTTTCCTCTATCAATTGATTGGTTGTTGCAAAATCTTTTTTGTAAATAAACATTACTTGATGGTGTTATCACTATTTATGAATAATACCATCGGATATTATTTTCCTCTTGTCAACTAATCGATTGCTGTAATTTTTTTGCAATATTTTAAAAATAAACGGCATCCAGTGGTACTATTACTGTTCATGAATAGTACCATCGGATACTGTTAAACAATAATTATGAATTACTATTCATAAATAATACTTATAGGTACTGTTTATGAATAGTAATAATAAACAGTGCTTGAGCTCTTTATAAATGCCTCATTTCCTCTTTTGCATTTTCGTATCTATTTTCTTCTTATTCATCTTCGTATCAATTTTCTTCTTTTTGAATTTAAACCAAAGTTTGATCCTTATTCAATTTTTGTTTTTATAAGATTTTGAGGTAAGTTTTTATATTCTTATTTATTATTATGTATTTTGTAAGAATCAGTTAAATCTATTTATCTATAGTTAAATTTCATTTTGCATGATTACTGAAATGCTGATTTGAATAATAATAATTATATATTATTCTATTTAGATTTTTTTATATGAGAAATGAATTATCTATCCTAGTTGAGTAATGAATAACCTTTTACGTTGTATGTTATTATAATGTTTGCTGGTATTTATGAGAAAGTTAATTTTCTAATGGTGTTTATAAAATTATAAATTTGATAATTTATTAAAAAATAATTTTTTGAAAAGTATAGATAATATACTCGTAATTTTTCAATTAGATATGAGCCTATACTAAATTTGTCACTGCAAATATTGTAGATGAAGGCTGATTGGTTGTTAGGCAGATGGTAAACTCTTATGTAGGGATTTGCCAGTTCAAGTTAAATTTTATATATAACTGCATGTTAGGCCAAATTAAACAAAAGTGAAAAGATTATAGAACATGCAAATAGTGTATGAAATTGCAAATGTTTATGTTGGCTTGAAGCTGCCAGAATGAATCCCATCAGAAAATTAATACGATATACAAATTTAATGATAGAATTTTATGTATGTAATATGTGTTATAATTTTTTTTATATGGGGATTATGTTATTTATTTTGTTTTAAGTAGTGAGTAAGATTTTCTCCCATAAGTATTTGTTTCACTAAAATTAAATTTTTGATAGAGTAAAAAAATAGAAATCTTAATTATAAATAACGTAAACAATTAAATGGATTACTTGTTTTAGATATGATTGAAGTTGTTATCTTAGTTTGCATCACTTTGTATATATTTTTCGCATGAGAAATAAAATAATCTATCTTATATGTATAATAGTGGAAGTATTTTTTTTTTTTGCTCGCACTAGTAGTATTAACGCGGAGGTCCCAATTTTTTTTAATTGTGAATGGTGGTATCAACAACGTTTCACTTTTTATTTTATTTTTTTGAAAATATTGTTGTCCCCATTTTGCTTTCTTTTTTAACTGTTTTTATGAAAATTTATTTTTAACCAATTTTCATTTATTTTTTGTGGATCTTTTTCTATTTCAAAACTTAGGGACAATAACGATGTTCCCATTTTTCCTTTTTTTCAATCATTTTTCAATTTTTTTTTTAATTTTTGTAAAAAATTTTAAGAACCTGTACATCACTGTTAATGTAAACAATTTAATAGGAGTGAGATTAGAATTTAAAATATATAGCAAGAAGAAAAAAAAATTATAGAATTAATTGATTGATCATTTAAGTTAAAACTTTTTTTCACATTAAAATTTATTAAGTTAGTCGATGTTACTTATGAAGAAATTAATTTTATTAGGTATATTTAATTTTTTGAAAATTTAGTATTTAAATTTTTTATTCATGACAAAAAAAAAATTTTATTGAAATTTTAGTCAATGTGTATTTAATTGTGTCATATTGCATAGTTATTGTACACTAACTTTACAATGATTGTATAGATTTTAAAATATCCATACAATCAATCATAATTATTTATAGTAATGAAAAAATGTATGATAGTTAGGAAAGGTTGACCTTTGAATGTCCAAATCCAAGAGCTTTTAGGTTAGACAAGAATGCAACATTAGATGATATTAAGAGAAAAATTGTGTGAAAGTTATAAGTAAGAGTCGGGAGACATATCTCATCAATTACATATAAGTTCCCTACATCATGCCACAATAATATGCATTACTAACGCTTTAGATTGCTTCATGATGATGACGTAAGTACAATGTTTTGTTGCCATGATCAATTTCCTAACCTTGGTATATTGGAATTATATGTTGAGTTTGAAATAAACAATATAGAAAATGAAGAGATTAGTATGGTGTATCAACTTAGAGATAATGGTTCTCAGGTAGTAAATTTGTTTTCTGAATACATCGAAATGTTCTCTCAACAAAATTACTATCACACTATTCCTAATTTTGGTGGCTCTTCAAACCGTGGTGTGGTGACCACTATAACGTAAGGTGAAGACGAGTAGTATCCAGACCCCCTTAGCATAGACTGTTTATACAAAGATGTTGAGGATGACGATGAACTGTCATCAAATGGCCCCGAAGTTAAGGAAGAGGGGGAAGATGGAGTTGTTAAACTATTACCACCATATGTACCTCCATCATCACATATGTCGTATGTCAATTGGGAAGCTCTGTATAGGCTTGAACATCAACTAGTTGAAAATCCCACTTGGATTGATGTATAGGAGTTTTATATCGGTTTAGAATTCTAAATCTCGATTCGGAATTCTAAATCTTGATTTAAGAAACCGCTCATTATTTCGATTACAACAACAGAATATTTCAGAAACAATATGACAAGGGGAATAATACTATTCATGAACAGCAATTGGTGGTTATTATTTAATAATACATGGGTTATTGTTCATAAATAGTAACCATGATTACTGTTTAATAGTATCTGGTAGTACTATTTATGAACAGTAATAGTACCACTAGGTACTGTTCATTAAAAAAATTTAAAATTTTTTTGTAGCAGCCAACCAATTGATAGAGGAAAACAATATCCAGTGGTACTGTTCATAAACAGTAATAGTATCATTGAATACTGTTCATTTATAAAAAATAAAAAAAATTTTTACAGCAGCCAGCCAGTTGACAAAGGAAAATAGTACCCCATGATACTGTTTGTGAATAGTAATAATACCAACAGGTACTATTCATATACAAAAAAAATTTAACAAAAAAAGTAATAGGAAGACATTACTGCCAGTAATGTTTTGCCACTTGTCATGCCCCAATCTCGGGCGGGTGATCGACATAGAAGGTCACCATCAGAAAACCCTTTCCATCCGAAACCTCCTACAAGCCTTACCATGCAACACTAACATAACACTAATGCACAAAATTTCCATTAACCATCCAATACAAATTTATATTCTCTACCGAAAATTTGGCAAAGTTTCCTCTGTTTTTTGGACACCTGGCCACATGGCTCACATAACAATCATCAAGGGCTACATGCCCATCAAACTTATATAACAACAGAATACAAAACAGTGGCCCAGAATATAGAATCACATCCTACTAGGCATCCAGATAACATGTACAACATATGCATATGCATTCCTATCCAACTGCCATATCACAACACCATTTCATACTTGTCAATCTC
>JANHAO010022184.1:0-12287 GCA_026873985.1 Saraca asoca
ATCTAATTGTAAAAGCCTAGGATTGGGGTTCACCACACTTATGGTCTTCAACAAATAATGTAAATTCTTCCTATTATAATTACTTGGATAATTAAGGATGGTTTAGTCGAGATTAATTACTAGCCTCTTTCAAGGTCTGATAATAGTACTTAAATCATCTTAATTAAACCTACTTTGTGATTTAGATTAATTTAAGCCCTTTAAGATCAGTGTCAACCAAATTAATCCTAAAGGAACTTAGTCTACTTTCGTGATCAAAATTCCCATATTCAATTGTTAGGGTTTTGATGATAATCTTCTCCTTTCAGTACTTCAACTATCTACCTAAGATCAGATAAAATGATGGCTAAACATTTTTATCAATTAATTAGTAGACATAACAGTTGAATCAATTAATACCAGGTAATTATAATAGGAAATCAATCAACAGCAACAAAGGACCATAATTGGCTTATTCCCAATCCTAGAATGGAAATCTACTCACACATAAGGGAAATAAAAACCAAATTCATTAACATTAAGAATCTCATAATATTCAAAACAATGCAAAAAAGTAAAGATGAAGATTGAAAGAGAAAACCAAGATGTCTATTAATGAAAAAAAAATAAAATCTTTGCAAGAACTTCAATGCACAAGAATCTCTCTTAATCTACTCAGAAAAACGCCTAAAAATATAAAACCTACGTCAGCTATATTAAAATTATCAAAAGACTCCTTTAAGTTGTGCAATATTAGCTTTTATAGCAGGATGATAGAGGCTGAAACATGGTTGTGTTTGGTAACATGGCTAACCCGTCTTTCATGCTGGGAGTTACTGAGGAATGCACTGAACACGGTTCTATCCTAGGATACGGCCAGGCTGTGTTTGGTGCTAGCTTCTTCAATTTTTCTTGCTTCAATCATAGTTAAGTTATGTTCTTCGTAGGACTTCTTTCTTAACTTCTCCTTAATCCAAATGTGCTTTGAACTCCTGCTTTCACCCTCCTTTTTCAAGCCTTCTTGCTAACCTACAAAGAGAAATACAAACCACAGCAGTACCAAAGAACAAAAATGCTAAACTAAAATAAAAAGAGCATAGAAATCACGAATTAATAACGAATCAAGAGGTAATAATTAACATAATAATATGCATTTTGCTCGTTTATCAATCAGATGGGAAGAGATTTTTGGCTTGGGAAAGTCTAACAGGAAGGATGAGAAAGATGGCTTCCCCCACAGCAAAAGGAGGGGTAGTGTGGACTAGGGTGATCACTCCGTTAGTGGACTACAAAAAAGGCCAAAAAGTCCAAAGGTGAGCAACCTCAACATTTAGATAGCCACGAGCAATACAACATCCCATCAGACTCTCAGGATAGGATCTTTATGATGGAAAGGGATAAAGAGGACTTCGGGACACCTACACTTTCCAGGATCCCTTATAGATGAAGGAACCAAGAAGAGTTTTGTGATTATCATAATGAAGCCGGCCACGGAACCTCGAATTGTCAGGCCCTTAGGGATACAATTGAAGACCTGATCAGAAGGGGCCATCTAAAGGAGTATGTAGTATGACCCACGGGGCAGCGATCTTGGCATCCCCAATGAGATACTGGCCAAAAGCCAAGGGGCTCAATCAAAATTATACATTGACAATGTATCTTAAATTCAAGAGTTAATATAAATACTTTCATTTGTCTCTGTTGAAAGTTATTTGCTAATTGGCTTAGTGTTATTGTCTTCATCTCTCTATTCTGCTTCTCACTGTTAAATGTTTGCAATTGTCGCAGCTCATATGTGATTAACTCTTTCAAATTACTCAAGTGACTTTGTGCCAATTGTGGCTTTTGGTCTGGTTAAAGTCCCCCAAAGCTCATTCTGGAGATGAATTGATGAAGTTCCCAGCTTTTGAGCTAAGGCACCAAGGCTCATCCTGGAAACTTATTATCCAACTGTGATCTTTAGTCTAGTTAAGGCATGGAGATGCTTAAAATAAACTCACTTAATCAATTAAGCTACGGGCTTACTGAGGTGTGGAGACGCTCAAAATAAACTCACTTAACCAATTAAGCTGCAGGCTTGCTGAGGCGTGGAGACACTCAAAACAAACTCACATTGCCAGCGTAGCTACGTGCCCGTTAAGGTGCGGAGGCACTCTTAAACACTCAATGCCAGTGTAGCTGTGTGCTCATTGAAATGCAAAAATTGACCTGAGTACTTGCCTAAGGCAATAAAACTACTATGATTCGTAGCTCTCATGTGACCAAATGTTCACAGCTCTCATGCGATTTTCTGCTAGTCACGATTCTCATGTGATTTGCTCATATTATATTTCTAAGATGTTTTGCTCATGCTTATTGCTCACAAAGGAGTTTGGCCGATTGGCTATTTGAGTATCTCATCGCAAACCACAAGAGTTTGCGTTATTGTTTGTAGAATATAGAAAGTTGAGAACAGCACACAGAAATTGCAAAAGAAGATTTTCTTCATTAAAAAGCCTCAACGAGGTATATTTACATCAGAAAGAGTCAAAATACAAGTTAAAGGAAGGCTATAGCTAGTTCCTTTTAGAAGAAAGATTACCGCATAAAGGGAAAGCTCCCACCAATTAGAGGTTTGGCCACTGAGAGGTGAACCCTTGCTAGCTAGAACCCGTGAGCTTGCTTAAAATTCTTCTTCTAGTGCCCTCCTCAACAACAAGCTCTTACTCAACTTGACTCCCGTCAACTAGAGAGGGAACAAGCATAGTTGCTCCTTAATTTTCCAACCCGTGGCTCCTTTCCTGATTCACAAAGAGAGCAACTTAAGAAACGGCAAGAGCCTAGCTAACGAGGCAAAATACCACGACGAAGCCGTGAGAACATAAGCTGAGATCCATATGAGATCTCTCCACATTAATGGAGAAGCCATGTCTTTTAAGCTTCTTATGCAGCAGACCATACACACCACGGCGAAAAGATGAAACATCAGAAATAAGGGAGGCTTGTCTAGGATATTCATGGTTTGCTCGGTGAAAGAGCAAAAGAGACTTCTCCTACCTTAAATAGAGCCAAGCCCAGCCTCATCGAAGGGTCTAGATGACTCTCCCAACCACCTTCATTTATTGTCTTGAAAAAGAATGAGGTTGACTCGCCAATAATCATAAGGCACGTACTGCAGGAAGTATGGCCTAGAATAGATGAAATGAAAGATTCGATGAAGACTTTGACCGGGCTAGATTCCACGAAGGGAACGACCTCTGGCAGATTTCAACTCCCAGCTCGCAAAGCAAGCTAAAAGTTGGGGGGTTGATGTTATGGGTAAAATCTGAAACATCCTTAATAGGCTGGCAAATGGCCTAAGTGCTGCAAAATCTTAGCTTGCTAAAACGCTCAGAATGCTAAGTTCTAGCTCACATCGCTAGCGACCTTCTCTACTCAAACTCATCCTAATGAGAGCGAGCTCAACCTCGCTACCTCAAAAGGTAACAACTCTCCCAGACCGAAGAATCTAGCCCGCAAGGTGCGATCAGTAGCCCGAGAGCTCTTTAAGCATGAAAGAAGCATATGTATTGCCCAGCAGATGCATGGGCCCGCTTGAAAGAGGCAATCTACAGAAGCTGATTTGCAAGATTTAGTCAGTTCATTCTGTGTTGTATAATAAATGTTTGATGTAATAGATTTACTACATAAAAAATTACAATTATAACCTCCTTTTCTCTATAAATAGAAGGAAGGAGATGAACGTAAGGAAAAAATGGAAACCACTATACTGAAACTCTATTAAAAATACTTTCAGATCAATACATTACCATGGACGTAGGGCTAGGTTCTGTCTGGATTTGGCTGAACCATATTAAAAGCTCTACATTCCTTGTTGCTCTTCCCCTTCTTCTCACCCTTAGCATTCATTTGTTGTATTTGCAACCAGATTACAGCTTGAGATCCAAAAAGAATCCTCTGTTGGCTGGAGTTTGGTCTAGAACCAAAATCCACCGTCAACATATTCAGACTTTACTGGCTGTATTGATTCACATAAATTGAGATATGGAAACATTTTCATGTTCACTGATGGAGCTGTATCATAGAGGAGTGCGAAGTAGACTTTGACTTTCACTATGGAGGCTAAGTTCGTCTCTTGTTTTGAGGCTACATCGCATAGTATATGGATAAAGAGTTTCATTTCTAGACTTAGAGTTGTTGATTTTGTATCTAGGCCATTAAAGATATTTTGTGACAATTCAACTGCAATCTTTATGGCTAAGAATAATAAGAGTAGTAGCCGAAATAAATATATCGACATTAAGTACTTAGCCGTAAGAAAGCATGTTAAGAATAAAATAATGGTCATTGAGCATATTAACATTGAATTGATGATAACAAATCCTTTGACAAAAGGCATGCCACCGTTTAGATTCAAGGATCTTGTCGAATGTATGGGTCTTTACCCTTTAGTTTGATTTTATTGTATGAGACAATGTTATTTTAATGAAACTCTGCTTTAGTCATGATTTTTCTCATTTTGTCTTATATATGCATATGTTTATTTTTGTTAGAGAAATGTTAATAAAGTTTGGACCTGGAATAAACATAAGGTCTATTCATTGAGTTTTTTGGACTAATGTTAAGATGCGAATGCAATGTGATACATGGAAGGTAATACTCATTATAAAAGGAATTGTCACTATAATTCGTGTATTTGTTTCTTATTTTGGCAAATTCTTATATATATATATATATATTGGCCAAGTAGGAGAATGTGAGAAATATCTCCAAAATAATATGAGATATATCTCCACTGAATATGACCAATATTATATCCTTAAATTAAGGAATTTGCAATTGCTTTAAGATAAAGCTCATTATCTTTAAGATAAATTCGTTAACTCTTAATAACTAAATTATTCGAAAATCTCAGTAATTGATCAAAAATCATTATATAATATAAGGTTTGGATCCCTAATGTTGTTTAAGACTCCATACAAAAAGAATTACCGTTATTCTAGAGAGAGAACGAATTATTAGAAATACTCAAACAACTATACACGTGGTGTATAGAGCAGTTTTACTTTTGATTTCTGATGACAATGGCTGGAAGTAATTCATTATATCCCACTTCTATTACAGCTTATGATTATTAGCACTTAAGTTTTGCTAACACCTCCTTTGCCTTCTGCTTCCCTTTCGCTTTCCCCTTTCGCTTTCGCTTTTGCTTTGGCAGCTGGTTTGGCCTTCCTGACCTTCTTTTCAAGCACCTCAGGCTTGGACGCCACATCAACAGCCCCAGATGCAGCGGCTCGCTTAGCCGAGGCTCGAGTCACCCTCATCGACGTCACGGTTTGTTGTTGCTCAGCCTTGCGTTTGGGGGCCATTGCCAAAATAGAAAAACCCTAGAAATCCCCTGGGGATTTTTTTTTCCTTCTTCCACAAGGAAGCAATTGAGTACAGGCAAACAGAGTCTCGTCTCTCTCTCTCTCTCTCTCTCTCTCTCTCTCTCTCTCTCTGATGAGTAGGAGATAATTGAGCTTCAGAGGAGTGAGACATTGGCTTTTCATTTCCATAATTTTCCCGTGCATGTGAATTTGGAACAGACAGCATAGATCGATTTTGAGATTGACGGACGATCATAGCCATCGATTAATGACACAGAAAATCAAACGGATGAGATGGGTTAAAACAGGAAGACTGAATTATATTTTTCGTCTTTCAAAATATAAATTGAGTGTATTTAATCTTTAAAAAATTAAAATTAAATTAATTTTAATCTAAAATTTAATTTTTATCTAAATGCAAATAAAAGAGAATAATAATTTTTAACTTAATTATTTTTTTATCTTTTTAAAACATAAATCAATTGTATTTAATCTCTCTTAAAAATAAAATTTTATTTCCATCCCCTAAAATTAAATAATAATAATTTATTTATTATCTCATGAAATATTTATTAAATTATAAGAAAATATAATTTAATAAAAAAGAATAAATATTTTAACAATAAAAATAAAGTCTTAACAAAAATAACAAATTAAATTAAAAATATATATTGGATATAAAAACATATAGAAATTTAATTTTTAAAGATTAATCAAGATTTGATTTTTTTTTAATTTCATTTTATCTAATTTCAAAAACTTATAGGTAAAAAAAATAATAATATAAAATAATAAAATTTTAATAAAAATTAAAATTCATATTAGAAACTTGTAATAGGAAAAAGTTATATCTATTATAAGTTTTTATTATTTTAAAAAATTCATTTTTATAAAAAAATTATATCTGTTATAAGTTTATATTCTTTTAAAATCTATATTTTTTACAAAAAAAATTATATATATTATAAGTTTTTATTATTACATCTATTATAAGTTTTTATTATTACATCTATTACAAGTTTCAAAAACCTAGTAAAAAATAATAATACAAAATAATAAAATCTTAATAAAAATTAAAATTTACATTAGAAACTTATAATAGAAAAAAGTTATATCTATTATAAGTTTTTATTATTTTAAAAAATATATTTTTATAAAAAAAATTATATCTATTATAAGTTTATATTATTTTAAAATTGATATTTTTTACAAAAAAATTGTCACGCCCCGATTTATGGAACATGACTAGCGTAGAAGGTCACCATAAAAAAATCTCTTCCATCAGGAAACCCTCTATAAGTATTACAATGCAACTAATAAACCAAGGACTCACTATTTCGTCAATCCATGATGAAATATTTACATATTAAATTGTAATAAAAATTTGACAGTGTTTCCTTTATTTTTTGGACACCTGACCATAAAGCTTATACAACAACATAAGGGTTATACACCACCACAACCTGTACAACATCATAATAATATACAGTGGCCCAAACTATACAATTTACATCCTACTGAGCTTCCAGCAATCATACACAATGCATGCATACATAATCCTACCAACTGCTATTGATCTTCCACCATTTATATACCTTTATTCTCCACAGGAATGATCCACTCAATCCAAGAGCAAATCCTATATTGACATGATGTGGAGGTGAGATAAGAGAATCGTATGGCTCTAAAAAACATGGAAAAGAAAGAGTGAGTTTCCATAGAAACTCAGTGAGTAAACAATTCTATGATCACCCAAAATCCCATTTAAAAATCATGTTCGAAAGTATATATATATATATATATATATATAAGTATAGCTATGAAGTAGGCTTACCCGATCTGTAGTCATAATCTCAATATACATTTAAAAATCATAATTTAGCAAGATAATCAAATAATTGAAAATATGATATTCAACAGCATAATAATAAATAAGAGAGAAAGCCAATAACATTTTAAACTTTCATTAAAACTCAATACAGTAAAACATACAACTAGATTTCCAAAAAAATAAATTTAAAATGGTAACCAAATCATAATACCCACATAAGCCATCCAATACATCTGCTGGATGCTCATGAACGTATATCTCCTTACATCTCTCCATCCTCCCTACCAACTGGTTACATACTCACAAGTACACTTGAGGGTTACCAACAAATTTATCAATGGATCCAGTATTTCAAATTAACATTTAAAATACATCATGAAGCATGAAAACTCATTATTTAAGTAAGCAACATTTATCAAAAATATACATAAACCTGTTAATGCATTTCTATATTCATTCAGCATATAGAAAAGTAATATCATCAATTTCAATAATACAAGGCAAGATGGAAATGCACAATTTTAACACAGCAAACCAGTTCATATATACATGTAACATAAAAAATATACTTTTGAAATTAGTTCAACATATAAGAAATAAAATCCATTATTTAAAAGAATTTATAAAAATTTATACAATGAATCTATTTTTATGTTTACTCATGGGATTATTAAGTGAGGAGGAATGTTCACTCACCTTAGACACTCAATTTAGATTTTTTAGTATAAGCTTTAGAAATTAGCCACTAATGTGCTTAATCTTTTAATAGAAGTTTCTCTGAAGCAAGATAATACAAAACAACAAGAATATTTCAAATTTCTCACAGCTAGCATATTAAGGGTTTTAAGGGAAATTCTTGAAAACTAACTGTAGGATTACTCACCAGCTTCTAAAGTGCAAGTGAGCAGCTCAACCAGAGCTGGATTGTCACCAGTGAGCTTATTTGGTTGTTGATCGAACTGCTAAAGGAAGAAGAAAGAGCAAGCTGTTGGCCATATGGAGGTAGGATAAGGCATCGGAGAAGGAAGGTCACCAAGGAAATAGAATGGAAGAAAGAGATGCTGAAGCTCGTTCGAAAACTCAGAGCAATCGATTGGGAAACTTTGGCCTCAAGCTGATGGAACAGCAAACCACAGAGAAATTGCTAGAGGAGGAAGACAATGGAACACCGAAGAGCTGGAAAGAAGGTGGCCAGCAGCCGGAGATCATCAAACAATGGATGAGCCGAAGTAGATTGCTGGAAAACACCAAACAGGGGAGGGTTCGGCTAAGGCTGATCATGCCAAAAGCAAAAAGAGGAGCAGAAGAAGAAGATCACTAGTGGGAAGGTGGCGGATGGCATAGCACAGTGGCTTATAGTTGGATGGCAAAGAGCTCTGGGTCTGCTGGAGGAAGCTTCACAAGAAGTCTGGAGAAGGAAGCCGAAGAAAATCACACTGGAAAGAGAGAAAAGGCCAGTTAGGAAAATATATACATAATGCCAAATGGGAAAAATTATAGTTTGGCCCCAAGACTTTCCATTAACTTCAAATAAGTCCTTCTAGAAATTTCAATCTGACCCCAAGGAAATTTTAAACTTTTTCACTTAAGTCCTTCTCCCACTTTTTTTTTCCTGAGGTATTACAAAATCTCCCCCCCCCAAACAAAAGAATTCATCCTCGAATTCTAAGAACATAGTCATAAGGAATGAAGGTCCATACCAACATATCACTCCAACAGATAAGGGTATATATATAAATCATGAGGGACTCGGGTTACCAAGTTATTTCCTTTTTCCATGTTTCTTCCTATGTTACCATATTGGAAAGCATCAATGTTGAAGCCACCATCCCAAGGAGTACAACTGCTATTGTTATTTGTAATGTCATATAGATACGCATCATTATCAGTTCATTGTTCAATGTTCATCTCTTGAAGAAGCTCTCCTATATATATTCGCAAATAAGACTCCTTAAAGGGTTGGAATTTAAAGATCCTACTCCTTATCCCCACATCTTTGTTTTAGAAATTTCACATTGAAGTTTAATGCCATGCTGGCAGACTCGATTATGGCAAGTTGGAAGACACTTGCAAGAAGGGCTACATTCATAAACTAGAGGCTTTGCTTCTATAATGGCACCATTATAAATGAATGGGATCTCTTCCCCATTTTTGACAGCACAAGAACATTTTCCTGAGTTAAAGCATCTCTCCATACAATTGCATCTCTCTAGAGGAATGGGACTACAATAATCGGGGTATATCATGGTAGTAGAGTATGTAAATGGTAGAGGTTTTTCATCATCTATGGTATTTATAGCACATATTGGAATTCTCTCTTTGCCACCAAGAATGTCCTTAACACATAGACCCTCTCTTGTTTTGAATTTATTTGATTTCTTCACTTCTTTCCAATCAAGCACTGGTTAACCTAGGATTCTACGTAGCTGAAACCTAAAAACTAACTTACTATGAGGCCTAAAATCCTACCAATATCTTTCAACTGCATACAACCCACCATAAACACACGTCCTACCCTTTCTATCCATCCCTTGGTTTCCCCTCAGGGCCATGTATCACCCTAACAGGATTCTTTTCCTTGCTACTGTTCTTTAAAGCAAAATTGCCACGGTTAAGCTTCTGATCTTTAGGTTCTTTATCAGTGTTCATAACATTCCCCCCTTGTCCAGTGTAAATCATGACATCTAAATTGCCCTCTAATCATCAACATAGCCCCTGATGAAACAATAACTAGTTGCCAAGATCTCTTCATTATATTTCATGTAACCTATGCCACCCAGGATCCTACGATAAAGACCAATTATGATAAGCTCCACCCTTATTGAAATTCATCACCAACTTCAACTCCAAGGACAAGTCTCAAAATTTGCTTACTTGTATTAACATATTTTCTTTTTTTTTTTTCCTTAAGAATCTTTGTTGTTTAGAAATCAACCCCTTTTTTATCGTTATTCACTCCATCTTTTATCTTGGCTTCTTTTTTCTTGCAAAAGCTTCCTCCAACAACTTGAAACAGGGATTGTATCTCTTACACTTTGTTCCGAGTCACATTCGACTCATTATCATGACTGCTAAAACTACCATGACTAATTGGAGGAATGTTTATATTAAAATTAAGTATTATTGGTTCCAGTTGAAATTCTTCAATACTTCCATCAGGGTATTAAAAGTGGTTCTCTTCCCAAGTTACTAATTGACCAGTTTTCTTTTTAGAAATAGCATTTCTTTTCCAAAACAATTTAGTAGGTTTTGATCATTTGATTTGACATATCTAATTCGGTTGCTTCCGTTTTGGGTGCTTCAACTTGAAAATAGTTATTATCTACTACCAGGTAACAAGGTAATTCAATACAGAGCAGCAACAATGTTGTCAACCCTAACATCATCATTCAAACACGATGGAGCATTTAACCAGTAAAATATTCTGGAATATCAATAAACCGATCTTCAACAATGAAACTCATTAGACCACCCTACACCACTATAAGTTACAATTACTTGAACTCGAAGAATCCCATGCTGAAAAATCTGGGTAAGTGGTACTAAGGATATAAACAAGTGATGATGTATAGATGTGCAAGCGTAATAAATAAATATATATGTACTAATGAAGATAAAAGAAGTAAAGAAGAGGAGACAATTGTGTTAGTTTTAAGAAAAAGGTGACAGAGCAAAAGAAGGTTCTAGTTTTAGAGGAACTTTTACTAGACCTCCAAGGACATTCTGATTCAAATATCAAGCCAAGCACAACTACCCTGACTGATGCGATATCCATCACACTAGAATTTCTTTTCAACTCAAGCTGGCAATGATAGCCTGTGTAGGATAACACAACAACAATCCAACTCATACAGAGCAGCTGTTTTCATGAGATTGACTGAGGCTAAGGAAATTTGATGGTCTGCCCATCTAAGAGTCGAACAGGGCAGTGGTTTGCAATTGACCTCAAATAACAATACTACTGGTGGAGGAAAGAATTTGCATAACTTTTCAACACTTATTTACAGTCTTATGGGATACCATTGAACAAGTGACCCAAATAAGGTAGCCAAGAAGTATAATTTAGGGAGTACTGCAGCTAGCAGAACTAGTTGGAGTAGCAGGACGCAACTCTTACGTAACTACTGAGGGACAAAGGCCTACTCCTACATTGGAAGGCTAAGATTTCGGGCAATATCAAGTGCCTGAGGGAGTGTCCTACAATAAGATCGAACGACTGAATAGTTGAGCACTTATGCTCCTTAACTAAAATGAGCTGATCAGTGAGCAACTTTGCCCAGCTGAACTGAAAGGACTAGCTGAAGAAGTCGGTCTTGCCAAAAAAATAAGGAAGCAGCTAAACAGAGCAAAGCAAGGCCATATAGTTTGAGTAGGGCAGATTTCCACTACCTTGCCCCAACAAGCATATCCAACCTGAACATTATTTCCTACTCTTTTCATATTAGCATCTGCCATCCTTCTTGACAATTAACATTTACTGACAAGTTAGGTTAATCCCTATTCCTATTCTCCCTAAAAGATTCCTGGGACTTGTGGCTTATGGGCCCACTACGCTTCCACTGCGCTACTCTGATGGTTGAACCAATTCATCCACAAGACCATCTATAACTCTTGGTAAGTCTATAGCCCACGTTAGGGCATCTAAAATAGAAAGGCCCATAGAAGCTCCAGGTGTGGAAGGGACCTCTAAGTCTAGTTAGGAAATTGCTAGCTACACTTCTACTTGTGCAACCCTACCTCAACCTCTAACACAGCCTCAGCCCCTAGGTCTACTCTGAGGTCGGGGTATAGGCTAGGAAGAAAAAAATGGTTCGTGGAAAGCTCTTTTGGGCTCTTCTTTGACTCAGTGTCCAAAAGGAGCCAAAGATCGAGTCCTAAGTGGAATTTTCCTATTATCAATTAGGAAGATTCATTTAGGCAAGGTTCAAACACACTGATACGTATATGATTGAAAGAATTAGGCAATGCAGAGATTTTTCAATATATTCATGGTATGGGTGATAACATAATATTTGACCCATTTATTTGTCCTTATACTTAGCAATTTAAGGTCTAAAATGACATGTTTCCAGCTATGTTAGTGTGTATTTGTGAAATTGTATCAATTGGCATCATTTGGAAAATTCTGC
>JANHAO010022185.1:0-12364 GCA_026873985.1 Saraca asoca
TATATATATATATATAGAGAGAGAGAGAGAGAGAGAGAGAGAGAGAGAGAGAGAGAGAGAGAGAGAGAGAGAGAGTGAGATTCCTATAATACGAATTTAAATTATAAATTATTACGTATTTAAAGATATACAAATCATAATCATAATATTATTGACATAATTATATCAGAAGAAATACTATATTTTTTTAATTTGATAAAATTATTATACTAATATTTCAAATTAATTAAATTTATTATTTAAATTCTTTTTAAAAATATTTTCTTAATATATTAATATTCAGATGAATTTATTTAAAAATTATTTAGTTTAAAAATTTTAATTAAATAATCCATGCTAGAAAATTTAATCATTTAATTTATAAGAACTCCTACATGGCCTCCAATTATTTTTTTAGCTATATTTATATATAAATATCATAACTAATATATTATTTTTTTAGAAAATATATACTTCAGAAATATTTTATTTATGAAGTTTTTAAAATTATGATAAATACTCAAAAGTGATACAAATTTTAAAAAGAAAAATTTTGAAATATCAAATTTAATATTTAATATTTAAAGATAATATGAAAATTTAAAGAGTAAAAATTTTTAGATAGACTACCAAATCATTTAATATAGATAAAAGTGAAGATATTTTGAATTAGAAGAATTATAAAAAAAAATCAGAAATTTCATCCACAGTTTAAATTAAAATGGAAAAGAAAAAGAAAAAGAAAATTAAGTTCTTCTCACTCATCTAGGATGACAAATGAAAGGCTCAATGCTTTAAATTTTCTCAATTTGTGACTTAGCTCAAGCTCCATTCGAGTCAATTTATTAACCTTAAACTCAATTAAAATTAAATTTACAAATGATTTGCTCGGCTCATTAAACTCAAATTTATCATAATAATGAAGCATTTTGTTCATAATTTAATAATTTTTAAAACCTTATAAAAGCTAATATGTTGAGTAATTTATTAGCACATGATAAATAAAAAAAATATGAATGGTAAAGGGGCATTTGGTTGGAAAATTTCAATACGACAGATAACGGAATCAAAAAATTAATTCTCTTATTAAGTATTTGATTTATATATAGTAGAATCTATAACCGTTATTTGACCTTAATAAATTCCTCTCATTTAAAACTCTTTCCCTACCTAAGGTATCAATTACATTATTCTTTGTAAATAACAAAACAATCCCTTTTCTCTTTCTTTCTTTGACCTTGTGAAACTCTCACCATCACCTAACCATTGCACACCATCTCCTATTACTATCTTCTGTTATTGACATCACCTATCACCTCCAACTACCACATTCTGCCATAAACTATCATCCATCACCACTACCACCGTTGACCACTATCACATTCTACTGTTGATCACTACCCACCACCACCACCACAATCACTATTAAGCATTTTCGACTACCACTTATTACTGTAGACCGTTATTTACCATCATCTTTTGCTATTGACTACTATTTACCACCGTCTTTCATCGTTGACCACTGCTTACTACCACCACGTTTCACTGTTAACCACGACCATCCACTATACGAACTATCATTGACCAGTGTCCATTAATACCTACTATCGTTGACCATCGTCTACTACTATCCATTACCAATGGCTACCGCCCACTATTACTAGTCATTGCCCACTACCACTACCACCATTGATCACTAATCATTATCATCTATCACTGCTAATCATTGCTTATTATAATTTACTGTCATTGACTATCATCCCCCACCATCTACCATCATTGATTATCATACATTGTTGTTGACCACCACTTAACCAAATATCAAGAAAAGAAACCATAAACAGTGTAATTTCATTTCTTCATTGAATTAAACAAATTTAAAAATAACTAATACTATTATCCTTATTTCTCCTTATTTGATTCCATTCCCTTTTTATTTCCATAAATTGAACCAAGCGCCCCTTTATCTTATAAGAATACTCAATGCAACATAATTATGGATTTATCTTAAAATAAAAAGTTATATTATGGCCACATATATACTTATAAAAAAATGAAGTTATTATTATTATTATTATATTTAATCTAGAAGTCTAATATATATTATAGTATCTATTTATACATATGTATTTATTTATTTATATATCTATATATCGAATCAACTCATAATACAAATGAATTGAACTTCTAGTAACTCAAACTTGATTCATTTATAACATGAACCATATAGTTTAACTCATGTATTGCTCATTTGTCTTATGAGCTTAATTTATCAAGTTAAAATTCAAATTGAGTTGTGAGCCATTCACGATTTAACTTAACTCGTTGTTAGCAAATGAAAATAACAACATATGGATGGGGGTAAGTATCAAAATTATTATAATATATATTATGAATATATATAATGTAAAATAATACATAAATTAATTAATTAATCAATACTTCATTAAGTGAAGTTACATTATTAATTTATAATTATTTGACGTAATGACATTTACGTAAAAAGATCTGAAAGATTTTCAGGATCCCAACTAACTATTCTGAAATCTAAATTCAAAAATAGTTCAGAAAAACGAAAGCAGTTTTCTCTTATCCCGCTGCTGTCTCATCACGTTCAAATCAAATTGAACCCACCAAGAAATTCCATTCCATGATGGAATGAAAGGATGACCGAGAAAGAAGCAATAAAGGAGGACGGGCATATAGAAAAGGAAGCGTCTCCAGACCCCACCATGAAAGGCTACCACGTAAAGGCAAAAGAAAGCCAAGGAAAACTCCAACAACTTTACAAGAATTTGCAAGAGGATTGGGACGCCTATAAGCAATCGAACATGAGAATTTCACGCAGATGTTTCACAGACTCAAAAGCCATCAAAATCAAAGTTTTTCAACTGCTTGGCAATTCTCCGAGAGACCTCATGTCTAAACTTCAACAACATGATCATTCATATCCTCTCGAAGCCGCATGGAAGATGAGGACTAGGGATTTGGCTGCTCACGAAGTAATCCTAGAGCGCAGGGCGGCCATTGAAACCGGCAAGTTGAAAGGCCGACGGCGGCTTTTTGAGCCACCGACTGAAGCAGAAGAAGTTTTATATAATGACTTGAGTGATATGGTACAAGAAAGTGAAGTTAGGTCAGTGTCGTGTTATGGTTCTGAGGATGATTCTGATGGAACAAAAGGCTTACCTGATTTTTTGCCGCCTTCTTATTCGTCTTCGTCGTCCTCAACTCCTTGTTTGGCTGCCCGTGATTTTGAGGAAAAAGATGATGTGGTCGAGGGAGGTGAAGTTATGGCGGTAGAAACGATAGTGGAGAAGAGAGTTGATAATGGAGGAAGGACCATTGTTTTCTTAGGTGGACTTGCTGTTGTTTTGCTTATATTTGCAATATGTATGAGATTGGAGATATGTTTTGGTGGATATGGTGAAATTCTAGTGCCAACATGAATTCTCTTTATTGGCTGGTAACTTAGTGAGTGTTTTGGTGTTGATATTTTATGCAAGTCAGTGATTTTTATGTAGGATTTCTAAAATTTTTCATGAATCTTTTGGTGATTGTATTTTGATAAATGATGACGATGAACTCTCTTATTATGCCATTGCTGCAAGATATAACTTTATTTGGTCACAGCTTAAGTTATCATCATAAAGATAAAACTAGGAAGAGAAACGAATTACAGATTTTGCATTCACAGCAATGGTAGCAAGTATACTTCAAACCAAAATGTTGTCGGTATATAATAAACTTTGTTGTTACCACCTGTTCTTCTGAGTATGTTTCTTGACATTCAACCTCGATTGGGGGCACATTAGTACCTCTTACAGCAGCAAATGAATTAGAAGTAGCTTGTCCAATTTGTGATAATGTAAACAAGATCAAGTAGTCATCAGCGTGACTTGTGTTTTTTCATTACACTGATGGCAAGCAAATTTGAACTTAAAATATATCTAAATTTGTCATCATTAAATCACACTTAGTGATTTGCATGGTTTTGTTTAAATTACAAAAATCTAAACATTTTGAGAAATTATTGTGCATTAACTTTTTCTTCAAACAAAAAGGTTTTTTCATTACATAAGAAAAAAAATTAAGTTAAATTATTCTATTTTCACCTAATTTTTAAGTAAGTATTCATGTTTAAAAGTCTGAAATTGAATTTTTATACTTATTTTTCATTTTTAATTGAATACTTAATATTATTTTTTGTTTAAATTCCATTAGTAATTGACATATATGGATAATACTTTTTTGATGTAACTAAATGATTATTGATGAAATACTTACATATCATTTGCATTTGTTTTTTAAGTGATAAATAATATAGAGAAAATTATGATATTTTACTCCATTGTTTTATTATTTTTGAAAGAAATTTAAAGTCACATAATTCTAATTCATAAATTATTAACATATTATTGTTCATGTATATAGATTATTAATAAAATCTAATAGAAAGATAACATGAGGTATCTACTTAGAAACTAAAATAAGCATAAGTATCTAATTCTAAACTTTTAAACTATAAAGACATACTTAATAATTGAATAAAACTATAAGGAATAATATAACCAAAAAAAATTATCAATACATATTTTCTTATTTCATTGTTAATATAAAACATTTTATCTATAGCATAGGTATGGTTAACAGGTCTAAGAGCATATTCTAAACCATTTTGACACTTCACGTTAGTTTTTTAATGGAGACTAAGCCACAAACTAACCTAAACAAAATTTACCAAATAGACACAACATATCCATCACTTCATTATGCCTACGCATGGATCTGTCAAGTCCAGCCTACTATATCCTAATTTCGATTCTTTATTTTTGTGCTATTAGGACAGGAGATCACATTTTTGGCTTGAAAACGTATTGTATGTTAAATGACTACATAGGGCGCAGCACAGTTTAGTTAAACTGGTGAATAAAGGTTTAAAACACTTGAAAAAGGTCATGATTAATCAGCACGCATGGTCAATCACTACAGAATTTTACATAAAAGTCCCATAACAATTTCATTTCAACAAATACTGGAAAGGGATGAGCGAGATCAGCTTGAATGATTAAGTTACTGTTCATTAGCTAAAAGAGAAATAAACTAATCTTGGCCATGATACAATGTACAGAAGCTAAGAATTAAAAATTAAGAGGGAATATTTCTTCAGTAGCTGATGATCTGAGCTAGAGATTAAAACTATGATATTCTTCCATGACATTTCTTTTACAAATGGGGAGAGAACTAGATCAGAGAAACATAATACAGGAAAAGAGTTATGGTTCAAACCAACGGTTCGGGACGTACTGCTAAAGTCAGTCAAGAAAGGTTATTTTCAACGAACTTCAACCGCAAAAGTTCATGCCTTGATTGGATAACATTAGCAAGATCTGATCAGGCGAAGACTTAGACACCACTTCCAATTTTAAAATCTGAAAAGGAGGCAGTTTCGCGAGGTTCCACAGTTGATGATGCTTCCTTCTTGTCAAACCCAAAAAAGGAGCAATTCTGGAATGCATCCAAGCTGCTGGCTATCAGCCGACTCAAACCACTGAGACTATCACTTAAAATTAGATCTTCATTATGGTACTTGGTGGATGGTATATCCAAATCCAAGGGCCCCAATGAATCAGGCTGCAACATGATTGAAAAGAAAGATGAGGGGTTCATATTAAGGCCAGAAAGCATAAAACCCCACAAGAACACGTGTAATTAGAAGGTACCAAATGATATCTTTTAAAAACAAAAGTGACAGTTTCCTTTATGGATATATTGTAGTGATATGCTGTCAAAAGAGCTAAAAACATACCCAATATAGATCTGCTAGACTGCTGAAATCCTTTGTTGAATGATCATGAATATCTGCATCAGACTGGCAACCATCCATATGGTCTGTCTGATCAATATCATCCACAAGCTTCTCTTCTTCATGTGGCTGCTGCGGTAAAAATAATATTAAATTAGATCTTATTTTATTTCACTCTGCAGGCAATTTGTAGTAAATAACCAAAACTAAGAAATACCACCTTAACCAATTCCACAGGGCACTTGGGGCTTCTTTCAGGAGCCTGTCTGTGAGATTCTACAGAGGTAATGGGAGATAAACAAGGACCACCTTCATGAGGAATGGTATCCTTTTTAAAGAAGAAAGCATCACATGTTTCTTCGGCATCCCAAATGGATGACGTATGCATTGCCAGAGTTGGCTGATGTCCCATCTTGTCTTGATGTCTAGATATGTGAGCGGCGATAGCAGCATCAAACGAATCACTGCTAAAAGGAATCTGCTGAAGAGTTTGGAAATTCTCATCAATAGGCTGACCAATGCCATTATCTTCTGGATCGTGGGACACTCCTGAAAGTAGGTCTCCAATGCTAATATCGGTAAGGCTGTCAGCCCACTCACCAGCAGATAGTCCCATGCCATTGCTTAATCTCAACTCATCCTGCAAAGATAAAAATCAGTTAGGGCTCAAAAGAAAGGTATTACAAGATATGGACAATAGTAATAAGTCTAATGACAGATAACTGAAAACAAGGGATGACAGGACAGTTACCATGTCTTCCATTTGTTTAGCTGTAGTTCCGTCTTCAGTGTTCTTTCCATGCCATGTAGGACTGGAAGACTTCTCAACATTTGGGTCCAGGTAAATACTGTCATTTCTAGTAGTAGGCACATCAATTGAAGTGCTGGAGAGAGCAGGATTTCTGCTCATGGATGTTACTGGATCTTCACAGAGATCCATGGTATGATTATTAGTTGATGGCACACAGAGAGGTGCTGAATCCACAATCTGGTTCTTCATACTAGCCATGTAAATGTTGGACTCTGCAATCGTACAGCCGGATGCTATAGGCACTTGCACATTTAGTGACTGAAGTTCAGCATGGCGGAACCAACCATACCTTCATAAGGATATGCAAATAGAGTCAGAACCCAATTTGTCCATGTCGATAAAATTTTTTGCATATTACATTCAAAAAAATTCTCTTTGCTGTGTCCAACCTTCCTAGCTGCTTTAATCACCATTTTCTCTTACTTTAAGGTGAAATCAACACAAGTTGAGAATGAAAATGAGTTACAAAGGTTGGACCTAAACCACCATCTCATCTGGCCAATTGCTAACTAGAGAGGAGCATCAGAAACCTCCATTCGGTTGGTTTCTTCTACTTAGTAAAATGAACTAATTAAGAGCTATTTTATTTAGTTTTGCTACCAATTAAATACAAATCTTAATTATAAAGTCACAGCTTAATTAGTATTTTCATAATACCTATAAAAAATTTTCACTTCTTTTATTCTAAAATATTAAAAACATCATGTTTATAACCCATCCACTGCATGTATTATAGGCTAACGGGTAGTCACTCTCTTTAATTACAAGGAGTCAAGAAGAGGAAAACAGGGAAAGTTGTACCTTAAACGGAAGACAGGGGGACTTCCAATCATTGAAAATACATCAGCTGCATTAAGAGTAGATTCTTGTGTCCACTTCTGAGAACTACTCAAGTTTTCCCTTTGTGTACCATAAGGAAAAAGCATCAAATCTCCAATTGCTATGCTTGACTTACCCCATTTACGGTTTAGATGTTCCAAAATTGATGATATTTTCTTTCGAGTACTAAGAGTAAGCTCCAGATATGGATTATGTTTGTCCTGAAAAAAAAGAAAACAAGGAAATCAAGATACTTAAAGCATTCAAAGCACTTTTGAACTGCAACTGTCAGACACTTGGTTTTTATGCATGCTCACCATTTCCAAAGCTCTTCGAGTATGATCATCAATTGGGAATAACTGGAGTTTAAGTTTTACAGTATTTTGTACACTGTTATCAACAAAGTGATTTTGTGGAAATGTTGGCAAAGAAGGCAGAACATTAACAACAGGATCAGAACCTTTTTCTCCTGGAATGAATTTGAAAAAGCCAGTGTAAAGACACACATTTCAGATATATACATCCTTATTGGAGCAAAAAGCAGATAAAACTACCTGGAACCTCTTGTTCATTTTCAACCTCTTTTACAGTGGCAGCTCGTTCCAAATGCTCAGCAGCATCGGCAACCAAAGAAACCCCAGCAATTGCAGCTTTCTCCCATTTTTTATATGCAGCTGCTGTGAACATACCTGCAGACAATCAGTGACAATGAAACCCATCAAAATTTCCTTTGTATGAAAAAGAAAGATAAGAACAGTACATATGGAAATCTAGTTTGCATATCAGGAGAAACTAACATAAAATGCAAACTAGTGGTAGAAAATTGTTAAAAAGATACATGAAGAAAAAGAAGATAATCACCCGGTTTCTTTCGTTGCCTAGGCTTCATGGTTGTTGAATCTCCCTTAGCATTATTGCGGTTAACACCCATGTTGACAAGGCGCTTCGGTGATGCTTTTGACGGTCCTAGTTTTTGGATATTTTGACTGTCAACAAGAACTAACTTAACTGTGCGAGCATCATTACCTGATGCTCTACTTTGATTTGTGCCGGTGCTAGGAATAGCAGGAGGACAATTTTCCCCCTGCAATGGTCGCTTCCTAACATTCTTCTTCCGGTCTTTCAAAAGTTGGTGCTCCTTCATTGCAACAAATACAGGTTAGCCCCAAAGAGATCAATTTGGTATAATATAATTTTTTTCTGGATGAAAATAGATAGTCTTGACTAACCAAGGCTTCTACAAATATTTTAAATCTTCGGGGCTTCAGGTGAAGCTTTGAGGCTTGGCAGCTATACTTTTCTAATAAGGACCACCTGTGGCAAAGGTCAGAAATTTTGAGAAGTAAGAATCACTGTCATTCTGTGAGAAACCTCCATGCAAAATTCTTGAACAACTATGCTACAGTTCTGACTTAAAGCATTACTACAAACCGATAAAATTAGAAACCCAATTAGTCCCTCTGTGCCATATGATTCTCAACAAAAAGCATGTGCTTCACACAATGAATATCAAACCATTTAATCCTTGATCATGGAACCATAAAGCAAACACCTATCAAACACTAATTATATTACCAGCGAAGCATTGCAGCATTAGTATCCTTAGAGTTTTTAGCATCCAAACATAACCCTGGACCAAGAAGCTTGTTCATCCGTCTCACGAGTCGATAATAATAATGTCTAACCTGCAAGTAGATAGACAGTCAGTTAGTGACAAATGGAAAACAAACAAGTGATATTACAGTAGTACTGATAAGAAAACACAAATATGACTACTTAATAAACACCTAGGGGAAAGGTGAACACTGGGCCCGGTAATAGATACCTGATCCTTGTTTTTACTTTGGACACGGCAAGTGATTTTCTCAAAATTCTACATTCAATAATAACACAATTAGCAAATGTTATAATAAACGAAAAACACACATGAATTTATTGTAATTTGAGATAAATATACCTTGCCAACTTGTCGCAATGCAGTGAAGAAGCTTTCCTCCTCTTGACGAGTCCAAGCAGCCCATTGCCTTGTTGGCCTTTTGGGTGCTGTACATCACAATTGAAAAGTAAGAACAGAACAATTTACTTCTCATTAATTCATGGAACAAAGCTTATATGATTAAGAGAACCAAAATAAAAACCTGGTTGCTGAGGCATGAGGGCATTTGTGGTGGATGAGGATACACCAACATCTCCATTCTGGGTTGAAGTCTCCGGTTGAACATGAGTGCTAGAATCAGGGGAGATCAGAGTCACAGCGTCCATGTTTAATCATGCAAAAGCATTACAAGCTCACACAGTTCTTAGTCATAGGCAATGCACCAGCCAATCCTTAACAAACGTAATTCCAGATCCAGCTGCCAGAGATAGCAGAGAGAGTTAAAATTAAAATGCCAATGCTAAGGAATAAAGATTATGAGCCACCTGCAATTCTCATGCATATGCATAGGAAGGAGATCATTATTATTGAATACAGTAAAAGCCAAAGTTCAGCTTACAGATACAGAAAAACTTGACCATGACGAATAAAGTTCCAAGCAGCTAATAGCATTACATGCCAAGGGAAATATTCACATTCATGTGATTGAACTCATCAAGATTCAAAACTAGTTCAATTAATATTTCATTTAAATTCAAATCCATCACAATTTCACCCAACTGCATGTAAAAAGATTCAATGATATCCATTAAATTTAATCAGTTTTACAGAACGATCACTAATGATACCTGAAATATCCATATATATATATATATATATATATATATAGTTGTACCAGTTTTTGTTTATTTGTAGGGAAAGAAAGTCAATAGACCTCGGAAAACAAACAACCCCAGACGATTGAAGACTTACAACTAAACTTAGAAGCATTGCGTTTGTCGCAGGCAATATACATTGACAGAAACCAACAAAATAATAGGGTTTGGAGGTACAGGATAATTGGCAGAAAAAAACATCATTAGATGAATAATAACGCAGGAAATATGGAATCTATGATACCTGTGATGGATTTGACGATCGAGCAAACCGCATCAACGGGAGCTACTAGCTTCCGGTGTCAGATACGCAATCAAAATCGGTGAGAATCTTCCGACAGACGTCTACAGTTGGAGAAATCTGAAGAAGCGGATTTGCTTTTTTTTTTCCAGAAAAGAAAATGAAAATAAAAAATAAAAGATAATTATCCAATTTTCAAACGGTTAAAAGAAATGATTTATTGGAATGAGTAATACCACACACTTTATTTTCTCCCAACCTACAACTTAATTATTGTGCCTGAAAAAAAGAGTACAACTTTTTATTTTGGCTACAGGAAAAAAAGGATAACATTTTGAAAATTTTATTATTTTTATAATTTTCTCTTTCATGTTTGCTTGTGTCATTTTTTGGGCCTTTAGGCTTTAGGCCTGTAGCAAGTTGCAAGTTTGGTAATAAACCAAGCCATCATTTTAATCTTTTATTAATATAAGTTTTTTAATTTAATTCTTTTATTTTTATTTAATTTTTGATAAATTTATTTTTCTTTAATCAAATCTTTTTATCAATTTATTTCACATTTTATTAAATAAAATGATAATTTTTCAACACCCTTAATATTGCAGTGATATTTGATATTGTCTTGTAATTTTCCTGTTTTTCAATGTTATAAAAAAAATAAATGATGATTTAAAAGTTTAAAATCTTATATAATATTACTAAAATTTTTATATATACTAAATATAATTTATATAAAAAAATTAACTATTTATATGAATTAAAATAATATGTGCTAAATAATATTAAAAAAGAAACTAAAGTAGTTATTTTATATCTCCACTTTTGAATTAGGGTTGCAAAATATTTTATAAAATGATGATATAAAACTCTAAAATATTATGTAATGCAACTAATTTGTATCAATACTAAATATAACTTGTATAAAAAAAGATTAACTATTTATATGAGTTAAAACAACGTGTACTAAATGATAAAAAAAAGGAGAAATAAAAGTAATTATTTTATAATTCTATTTTTAAATTAAAGTTACAAAATATTGTAACACCTGGAAAAAATTAAAAAAATGAAAAGAAAAATTTAAAATAAAATTTGAAATTCTAGAAGGACTAAATTGAAAATTTCGACAGGGACTTAATTGAAAAGTCTTGTTTTCAAGTGGGGTAACTTTTGAAATATCCCAAAGTCTAAGGGCTAAAATGAAAAATTGAGCCAAAATTGGCCCAGTCGGTAGCCGGTGGACCGGCCTTCTTTAAGGTGGTGTACTCCCTCTTCCCGAAGCCACTCGAAGCTTCCTCTCTCACCAGTTCTCTTTCTCCCTCTCTCCCTTCACTCTCAACTCTCTCTCTCTCCCTCTCCCCCTTGCTCTCTTCCTTTTCCGGCTGGCAATTTGTTTTTCGGTGGCCTGCTATTTTCTTCTTTCGGCTCGACAGCAAGCTCGACGGCATGGCTTCTCCCTTTTGCCCGAAGTCCTTTGAGCTATGGTGGCCTCCCTTCGCCGGAGCTGGTTCGGCCATGGCGATTCAGGCCGAGGTCTGGCCCCCCCTCACTGGCGTCCATTCTTTTCCTCTTTTCCGGCGTGAGTGTGAGCAAGAGAAGCTCTTAATAGTTTGGTTTCATTCTCTTCCCTGTCCATCACTTGGTTTGGTCATTCCTGGGTTTTGGGTTGCCTGTGAGGTTTCGATCGGCGATGAGCTGCCTCCTAGTGTAGTTGGACTTGGTGAGTAATCATAAATCATCAGATTTATTTTATAATAACTCTATAGTTGCTTTTTTCAAGATATCCATGTTAAAAGCTCTTAGTAGTATAGTATGTTCAGCAGCTTCCACAGGCTCACCGGTAGCATCCCAGCTCCGGCCGAGCTAGCTACTAATACTTTAGACCCTAGTGAACAATCCTAGAACAAAAGATTTATTCCGTAGTAATCGTGTATTAAGATTTCAAGATAGTTGTGTAAAA
>JANHAO010022186.1:0-12279 GCA_026873985.1 Saraca asoca
TTCGAAATGTTTGAGCTCGGGACAATCTAGCCATTTTCATTGTTAATTTGTATCAGATTGTCAATTAACGAGTCAATTTAATAACTGTCAAGTTTTCATTGACATGCCAATATATAATTATTATTTAAAGATCAAATTGATATTTGTTTGATCATTATCCGAATAACGCATGACTAATACTCAAAGAATGGAACAATGATGACCGTTGTATTTACTCAATGAATGGCACAAAGACAACCGTTTTATTTGATATTTGTCATAAAGATTTTGTTTGATAATTAGCTAATTACGTTAACTATTAGTTGATTATATTAACTAATTTGACTAATTGATAACATTATTTATTTATATAAAAAATTTTGATAAAATCAACTGTTTATTATTTGATATTTGTTGTGGGTATTTCCCAGACAACTCCAGGTGGGTTGTTCAAGACCCAATAGGGGATAGATCCGAGAAGGAGAGAGTCCAAATTGATAAATCAAGGTCGTTCAGCGAGGACGTCACAATAAGGACGCATTTGTTAAGAGCCTGAGCTCGTTGGAGGAGGGGGACCTCCACGACCACCTTAAGGGAACCCGCAGGACTAACGTAGTGAGACCCGCCAAGACAGTCGATAGGTCGCTGAGCACGGCCCTGGGTCACTGATCTGGTGACCTAAGCATATGGAAGGGAGTCCAGTCAGCAACTCAGAGCACATATCCCCAACCGACAAGTCAGCCTCCAAAATCGACATTTTAGCTTCTCAGTTGTCCGACATTGATTTGTCCAGTATTTATTATTCTGACATCTAGCATTCAATGCCTAATGCAGCAGGAATCATCATTTTGTTATCTAAGAATTTACAATTATAACCTTCCTTCCTTCTATAAATAAAAGGAGGAAGACAGTGAAACATATATAGAAAAGAATAGGCAAGCAGATACTCTGTCAAAACGGTGAGGAAGCATTTTCACAATAAGAGAGCCTTGGCATCGTAATCTAGTTGAGTAAAATTGAGAAAACCAACATTCCAAGTTAATACGAGAATACCATAGACGTAGGGGTCAATTTGGCTTTAGCTAGACCACGATAAAAGCTCCTGTTGTTTGCTATTTTCCTTCTCTTCTTCATCTCTTTACATTTTTTGTATATCAACATTTTCAGACTTGCAGTTTGGGGGAAAGTTAGATTTAAACCTGTTGACCAGATTTTAATGTCAACATTTTGGCACAAGAAGGAGGGCCCCCACTATGTTTTCCCTGCTTTCATAACTTGGTCTAACTATCATGGCAAGAGGAAAAGCCACTAGAAGTACAGAGATCACCACGGGCTGACAGGAAGGTCAGATGCAACAACAATTGGATGCAGCTGCTCCCACAACAGGTGCCACTGCTGGTGTAGTGTCTTTCACTCCACATCAGCCTTGCATCCCCGAAATGGATAGGGCCCAAATATGGTACCAGCACCAAGAAGTGCTTGACCGACTCTAGGAAGCACTTGAGAATACCATGAAGGAGTTGGTCGATATGGTCAGGACATTGGCACAAGCGCAAACCCAAGGTGCATTAAGACACTAAGACAAGCTGAAGTTGTTGCACCTAGAGGTAGGCACCAGTGGCCAGGGCCTTAGTGTGAGGAGTAGATCAGGGTTAAGTGACAGCGAGCCAGTTTAATTCACTTATCCAATTCACAGCCAAGGTCAGAAGTCTACCGAGCTCATAAAGATCAAAAAGAGGGTAAGCAAGGTGAGGGTTCGTGCCAAGGCAAGGACTCAGATGAGACTGGCCACGAATAGAGGTTAAACTAATATTCATCAGGCCATGAACATAATGACAAGTACAAAACCTCATATTGTCACTCCTGCGATAAGTGAGAAGACAAGAATCAACAATCAACCAGTAATCAATCCAAGGCACGAGACCTAGTGATCGAAGAGTTGCTCCAAAGAATGAAATAGCTGGAGAAAAGATTTGTGGCTCAAAGCAGCCAAGGCTCCCACGGAAAGACAACTCCCCTTTCTAGAGAAATTGAGACAGAAGCCCTTCCTCGAAGGTTCAAGGTATCTTGCAATACAACGGGGATGGCGATTCGTATAGTCACCTGGATGCTTTTAATGTCCAAATGGTCTTCTAGACTTCCAACCTACTCGTGAAATGCCGAGTCTTCCCTATCACATTTGGAGAAATGCCCCAAACATGGTTCAGGAGTCTCCCAGCTCGCAGCATTCGGAGTTAGGGGGAATTCCAGGAGAAATTCCTCGACCAATATAAGGCATTAAGGAGACAGCTCGCCCCATCCTGCCATCTAGCAACGGGCTTTCAACCAAAAGACAAGTCACTTAAGGATTATATCACCTGGTTCTGGTGAGAAGTTAACAATGTAGAAGACCCGTCAGACAAAAGCGTCATCACAATGATCACTGTCGGCTCCGTAAAGATGGGAAACTATATGAGGATATCTATAAATCTCTCATGAAGAGTTTGGATGAGTTTTACGAGCAGGCCACCAAGGAAATTCAATGGGAAGAAACCATCAGCCCAAAGAAGTCCAATTGGAAAGAAGAAATGAATACTTCCAACTGGGGTAAGAAGAGGATTGATGGTGGGAATAGCAAGGAAGGACAGAAGCATAGCTCCGAAGAGCAAGCCGAGAAAAGGACCAGGAGTGAGCGGCCCCAGTATCGTGGCTGTATACCATCTTGTCATACACTCCCAATAGGATCTACGTGACCGAAAGAAACAATGAAGATTTCAACCAACCCAGACCTCTAAGAATCCACATCGACTGAAGAAACCATGATAAATTCTGTGCCTACCATACTGAAATTGAGCATAACACCTCGGATTGCTGGGCGCTTAAGGACGCCATTAAGGACCTCATTAAGAGGGGGTGGTGAGACCCTCGAGGCAACAACCCTCACATCCTCAGCCGTCAACGCAACATCAATAGTAGTTGGCCCTTGAGCTTAAAGCGACACCCTCTGTGAGGACTATCTTCACCATCCATAATGGTCCGCACATTATGGACGCGTTGAACAAGTTGCATGACCGTTATATATGAGAAGTTGGTCACATTCTGCTTGCAAGCCACGTAGAGCATGAGAGACTCGCTAAAAAGGCCAAAATAGCCTTAGATAGTATCATGTTTACAGATAAAGATGCGCAAAGGGTCCATTATCCTCACAATGACGCGATAGTCATTCAGGTCAAAATCAACAACGCTGAGGTGAGATGAATAATGGTCGACAGTAGGAGTTCTATCAATGTGATGTTCAAAGGGTGTTTCAACTAGATGGGCATAAATACAAACCAGCTAAATCCTTTTCCTGAGCCACTCTACAATTTCACGGGGGATGGAGTACTCCCGGTGGGACAGATTAAGCTCCGGCTCACTCTAAGGGATATAAACCATCAGGCGACTATTATAGCCGATTTTCTAATTATAGACCGCCCCTCAGCTTACAATATGGTGCTAGGGTAACCCACCATGAATGACCTCAACATGATTGCATCGACCAAGATGCTGACCGTTAAATTCCCTACCCTGAACAGAGTTGGATGTGTGCAGGGAGAACAGCAAGTGGCCCGACGTTGCTACAAAGAGGCAGTTAGACTCAAGGTCCAAGGGAAGAAGGTGCATGTTGTATCCAGAGGAGAATCTTGAGCCATGAGTACAAAGGGGGTCAATCATGACCTCGACCCTCATGAAATGGATAGTGAACAAGCTATCGGTCCTGTTGAGGAACTCGAAGATGTGCTAGTTAGCGAAGCAAATGCAGAAAGGTGCCTTAAGTTAGGAAAGAACTTGCCACCCGATGTGAAGATGTAGTTGGCCAAATTTTTCAAGGCAAACCTAGATGTCTTTGCTTAGAACCACGAAGACATGGTAGGTATCGATCCTAGGGTTATATCGCATAGGCTCAACATTGACCCCCAGCACAAATCGGTTGCTAAAAGAAAAGGCCGATGACTGCTGAATGATATGCCACGTTAAAATAGGAGGTGGACAAGCTTCTAGCCAATAAATTCATCCAGGAAGCGTATTACCCCACTTGGCTAGCCAATCTCATCCTCATTAAGAAGAAAAATAGAAAATGGAGGACTTGCATCGACTTTACTGATCTTAACAAGGTATGCTCAAAAGATAGCTTCCCATTGCCAAGGATCGACCAACTCGTGGACACAACAGTGGGGCATGAACTCCTCAGCTTCATGGATGCCTACTCCGGCTATAATCAAATCCCAGTGGCCATACAAGACAAAGAGCGCACCTCGTTTGTTACCGATCATGGATTGTACTGCTACAAAGTGATGCCTTTTGGGCTTAAAAATGTGGGAGTGACGTATCAGCGATTGGTAAATATGATGTTCTGAGAACAAATCGGTAAGATAATAGAGGTGTATGTAAACGACGTGTTGGTCAAGTCCAAGCAACTCGCTAATTATGTTTGCGACCTGGATAAGATGTTTCGAATTCTGAAGAGGTACCAAATGAAGTTGAACTTGCTCAAGTGCGTATTTGAGGTCGCATCGGGAGAATTTCTCAGCTTCATGATAAATAATAGGGGGATCAAAGCAAATCTGGAAAAAATTAAAGCTCTCCTTGACATGGGATCCCCCTTTAGCCCTAAGGACATGTAGAGTTTGAACGGCTAAGTCGTGGCACTCAGCAGGTTCATCTTGAAGGTGACTGATAGATGCATCCCCTTCTTCGATATCCTGAAAAAAGCAAAAAGGTTCGAATGGATGCAGGAATGTGAGGCCACCTTCCAAAAGCCTAAGCATTATCTTGGAAGAGCTCCACTCCTGACTAAATCGAAAGAGGGCAAAAAGTTGATCCTATACTTGGTAGCCCTAATACGAGAAGAAAGAGGGGCTCAATTCCCCGTCTACTATATAAGTAAGAGACTACTGGATGCTGAGACGAGGTACTCACCTGTGGAGAAACTCACCTTCTACCTAGTCATTGTATCTAGGAAACTGCGAGCCTATTTTTAGGCCCATTGCATAAGGGTATTCACATAATTTTTGCTAAGGCAGGTCTTACAAAAAGTGGATGCCTCTGGCCAGTTAGTCAAATGGCTAATTGAGCTCACCCAATTCGACATTGAGTATAGGCCCAGACCGGTGATAAAAAGGCAAGCACTGGTTGACTTTATTACGAAATTCACAGGGCCCATGCAAGAGGCAATGGAAACTTTAGAAATCCCATGGTGGGAACCATATGTTTATAGGTCATCCAATGATCAAACAGCTGGAGTTGGTGCACTTCTCATCAGTCCAAAAGGACACAAGATCCTCAGCACCTTAAGGTTTGATTTTCAAGCCACTAACAATGAGGTTGAATACGAAGCGCTATTAGCTAAGGCAAGCTTGGCCAAGGAGGTACGAACCAAGAAGGTAAAGATCTTTAATGACTCACAACTCATTGTCTGCCACATCAATGGTGAATACCAGGCTCGGGGGGGTCAAAAATGACCAGTTGCCTCCGAAAAGTCCAAGAGTTATTAAGTTCCTTCCAACAATACAAGGTCATCCAAATACCATGAGCCCAAAATGTGCATGCTGACACCTTGGCTTGCCTGGCTATAGCTAAAGAGGGTGACTTTTCGAGGGAACTCCTGATAGAATCTCTTTCGTCCCCAAGTATCGAGCAAGAAGATGTTATAATGACGATCGCCAAAGCACCAGACTCTTGGATATACCTAATCATAGATTTTTTACAGAATGATAGACTTCCATAGGACAAGCTTGAGGCACTGCGACTGCAAATCAGGGCAGCCAGATATTGCATTAACAATGGTGTATTATATAAAAGGGGGTTCACGACCCCGCTTTTAAGATGCATAAACAACGAAGAATGCAGCACTGTCCTCAAGGAAATCCACACGGGGCCATTGTGGGAATCATGTTGGGGGCTATCTTTAGCCCAGAAGGCTCTCTGGCAAGGTTTCTATTGGCCTACGATGAAACAAGATGCCATTGACCTCGTCAAGAAATGTGACAACTGCCAGAGGTTTGTAAAGATACCACAAGCTCTACTGGCCTACCTAAGGCAGATGGTTAGCCCGTGGCCCTTTGCCATTTGGGGAATGGACTTGATCGAACCACTTTCTACAACTCGAGGGAATTGTAAACATGCAATAATGATTGTAGACTATTTCACCAAGTGGGTAGAAGTGAAGGAGCTCACGGAGATTTCCTCCGCTAAAGTTGAAAGGTTCGTATGGAACAACATTATTTGTAGGTTTAAAGTCCCTCAACAGATCATGATTGATAACAGGACCCAGTTTACTAGCGAAAAATTCGTTAAGTTCTACGATGACCTTAAAATTGCTAAAAGCTTCTCAACCGTAGACTATCCACAAGCCAATGGGCAAGTCGAGGCCGTCAATAAGATCATCAAGCGGATCTTGAAGACAAGGTTAGAGGCTAAAAAGGGAGAGTGGGTGGATGAATTACAAAGAGTGCTCTGGGCATACAGAACTATACCCTACAGCTCTACCAGAGAAACTCCCTTCTCGATGGTATATGGATGTGAAGCAATTATCCCCGCAAAGCTTGAAGTTGTAACCCAACAAAGAATTACCTTCAACCCAGAGGATAATGATCGATTGCTTGTTGTGAACTTAGACCTTATGAAAGAAGCAAGGGAAAGGGCACACCTCAAAATCATGACTTACCAACAGTAAGTGGCAAGATACTACAATCATAAAATGTGAGCTTGAGACTTTAGGCTTGGTGGTCTCATTCTACGCCTTGTCCTCCCAGGAGCACGCAAGCCCAGTGAAGGAGCCTTAGGACCAAACTGGGCAGGTCTGTACCTTATGAAAAGAATTATTGGCAGTGGAGCTTATCATTTAGAGGATATGGAAGGGACGGAGTTCCCCTGAGCCTAGAACGCCGAACACCTCCGTCGATACTACCAATGAAAGCCTTGATATCTGTAAAAGCTAATCAAATACACACATTTGTGTAATTCTTCGAATATTTATAAAATGAAAGTCTTTACAGAATTCTGTGCAAGAAATGATATGCTTGTATACATTTATCCAATCTCGAATGTGAAAACATATAAGCCAAAAAGAAAGTAAATGAGAATGCATTAATAAAGTCAATCCATACAAATACTTAAAGGTTCCTTACAAGCTCCAAAAAAAGATGGGGGAAAAAGAACACAAAGTTATAAAACCCAAGGCTTATGGAGTAGGAGCCTCAGGAGTCAGGTCTTCTTGAGGATGGACACTGTGGGGAGAAGCACCGAGAATATCTACTGAAGGGACAGCAGCCATCTCAATGACTTGCAAGTCATCTCCCCTATGAATAGCACCTTCAGTAGGAAGAGCTTCAACATCAGAAGTAACACTCTTGTTAGGAGAGTTGGCCATAGAAGCCCTTCTTTTGAAGCGTTCAACAGTCTCGAGAGCCTGGGGACCAAAAAAGGAAAAATCTAGTTCTAGATACTGCTCCCACAAAGTGAAGAAGAAAGCAACGCAAGTCTTGAACTTAGCCTCTTTAATCGTGTTCACCGTTAGTGAGGTAGTCTCCACCCTAATCCTGGCAGCCTCTTCTTGTGCAAGAGTGACCTCCCTCTTAGATGCCTCTAGCTCCTTCGTGATAGCTTCAGCTCATTACTTCACTGCTTGACCTACTACTTAGCATCCATAGCCATTTGCTCTACTAAATCAGCGTGATGGCCATCAGTTTCGACCCTCTGTCTCACCCAATGAACACGTTCGAAGGCTTGGTCCAATTCGATCTTCGACTTAGCCAGATCATTTCTTGTGAGATCATGGTTCACCATAGCAGCTTTGTGATCCACTTTTTCACAAGACAGGGCAACTTCTAACTCCTCAACCTTCTCCCTTAGCTCGAGGACCTCAGTGGCGTGAACAGTTAACTCATCCGTGAGGCTCGCCTCCCCCTGATCTTGGGCTCGAAGTGCCTCATCAATTTTCATCAGCATTAACAAATTTTGAAGAGCCAAATGACCAAGTCATATTAAAAAAAACTTACTACTAAGTTGTGGTGAGCCACATAACCCACCAACCTCCCAATGGAAAACTTCTCGGCCTACAATGCTTGAATCCTTCTGCGAGCACCAAGGATGGTGTCCATGTTGTCCACAAAGACTTGGGTGTATTCCTTGGTCTTGGAGCTGGGCTGGATAAGTTGCTCCATGGCTTCAACTTTGGGCGTCACCCACTCACGAGCAACAGTCTTCTTCCTCTTCCCCTTATCTGTCTTTCGTTTCTTAAGAAGAGGACTGGAAGGGGTAGCGATGTCTGCTTCAACTACTGCCTCGGGCTACAAAGTTGGAGACAACCCTTGCGCGGGGGGAGAGGGGCAATTACAGAAGCCAAGGATCAGGTTACAATGACAGAAATTATGTCAGCATCAGAAACTAGTGGTGTCTCCTCCTCGTTATCGAATGGGGGCATCCTAAGGATGAGCTCCATTATCTTTTCGTAATCCTCAAAATTAGCAGGGGCAACTTCCGCTGCTCGACGAATCCTTATTTCCTTTGTTACCTTGATATATTTGGCTGGAGCGAGCCTGTGAAAACAAGAAGGCTTTTGTCGAAATGGAAGTCATTCTCAAGGTCTTTCAAGGTGGCAAACTTATCTAGGATTTTCATTCCTTAGCTCAAAGTGTCGCTTGCTTGCTGATCCTATCTGCAAAATAAGGCAAAAGGTTAGAATAGAAAACAAACTTAAATGAACTATTGAACTTGCACATCATCAAACTGCCTACCCGGGGCTAAGACCCTGGGGTTTACTAATGGATTAATCAAGCAAATTGAAGCATACAGAAAATACCCGAAAGCAACACTGATTAACACTTTCATTCCTTAGCCAAAAATAAACAAACCTCATGCAAACCACAAAATAGGGAAATATAGAAATTACCAGGTCAAAGGAGACTTATCGTGACAAATCGGGACAAAAAGTTCAAGATGGCTCTTAAAAAGAACCTCCAGCAGATGAGACTTAGGCAGCAACTAGGGAATTGAAACAGTACCGATGGCAATTGACGGCAGGAATCAATCACGGTGCTTGCCGGATAAGAGGGACAAAGGGAGTCTGGAAAGCTTGAAGTTTCAAATGATAGAATGAGAGGGAGAGAGGGAGTCTCCTCAGCTTATAAGGCACACAATACCACCATTAGATAGAGGAACCCATCTGTCACCTATGATCTGATGATCCAATGGAAGCCAGCACTCAACTGACAATAACGCAGCATGAGCACATATGGAGAGTGAAAGTAATCATTGCAAGCTAATAAATAGGAGTCCCAGAGCCACACAAGAAGTAAATGAACGTGCCAGGCAACCCACAGAATCATAGATCATGAAATGGCAAACCAAAGCTCGTAACTTCAAGACCTTACGTCTAAAAAGTGCTAGACATGCACCAAATCTTGAGCGAGCCACGTCCATGAAGTGTTCCATGCATAAAAATCTTACACGAACAACTTCAAGACCTCACATCCAAGAAATGCTAGCCATGCACCAAATTTTACGCGAGCCACGTCTAAGAAGTGCTTTATGCACGAAAATCTTGCACAGACAACTTCAAGACCTCACATCCAAGAAGTGCTAGCCATGCACCAAATCTTGCGCAAGCCGTGTCCAAAAAGTGCTCTATGCATAAAAATATTGCATGAACAATTTGATAATCTCACTGATGAAATCATGGCTTAATGAAATTATAGATCGTAGGCAGGGACTTTGCCAGCAAAACGTAACTCCCAGTCTATGAAGAGAACTGAGAGTTGGGGGGCTTATGTTATGGGTATTTCTCAGATAACTCTAGATGGACTGTTTAGGGCCCAACAAAGGATAGATCCAAGAAGGAAAGTGTCCAAATCGAGGAACTAAGGTCGTTCAGTGAGGACGTCGCGGTAAGGACACACTCGTTAAGAGCTTAAGCTTGTTGGCCAAGGAGGACCTCTACGACCACCCTTAAGGGAACCTACAAGGCTAACATAGCGAGACCCACCAAGACAGTCGACAGGTCACTAAGCACAGCCCTAGGTCATTGAGCACGACCCCAGGTCACTAAGCTAGCAACTTATTATCCAGCATTTATTATCCGACGTTAGCATTTAATGCCTAATGAGGCAGGAATAATCATTTTGTTATATGAGAATTTACAATTGTAATCCTCCTTCCTTCTATAAATAGAAGGAGGAAGACAATGTAACATATATAGAAAAGAATAGGCATGCAGATACTTTGTCAAAACAATGAGGAAGCATTTTTACAATAAGAGAGCCTTGGCATTGTAATCCAATTAAGTAAAACTGGGAAAACCAATGTTCCAAGTTAATACAAGAATACCATGGATGTAGGGGCTGATTTGACTTTAGCTGAACCACGATAAAAGCTCCTGTTGTTTGCTGTTTTTCTTCTCTTCTTCTTCTCTTTACATTTTTTGCATATCAACATTTTCAGACTTGCAGTTTAGGGGAAAGTTGGACTCAAACCTGTTGACTGGATTTTGATGTCAACAATATTTATATATAAAATGATATATAAGGATGTAGATATATTTTATAATTTATTTAAATATTCTTTTACTTTAATAATATTTTAGATTTGAAAATATTATTTATCATATTTTCCTTCTAAAAAATATCATTGTAATTTATTATTTATTAGACTTTTTAATAAATAAATAATTATAATTTATTATATTTATTAGTTTTCTTTAAAAGATAAATAATTATACTTTATTATATTTATTAAATTTTTTAAGAAATAAATAATTATAATCTATTTGTTATTAGATTTTCTTTTAAGAAACAAGTATTTATAATAAATTTTTTATTAAGAAATAGATAATCTTAGATAATAAAAAAAGGTATATTATTGTTACTGATTATTATTATTATCGTTACTCATATTGTTATTTCTTATAAGTTGGTGACAATGCAAAAAAAAGAATAATCAAATAATATATTTAATATGTATGAATCAATTAGAAAATGGTTTATCATAAAATATATTTCATACATATCATATAAGAATTTTCCTGTATATCAAGAGTAAGGGTGATAAAAAAATTGAATTAATCAAGGATAATGATGTATTTTTTTCTTAACTTTTTTAAGACTAAAAAAGTAATTCAAAGAATCATTTAGTAAACATTCAAAATAATTTATTAACTTAATTAAATAAATAAAATCCCTCAAATTGATTAAAAACTAATAAAAAATTATTTATCAAACATCCTCAAATATATTATTATTTTTAAATAAAATTCCAACTCGACCCACCGCATCATGGATGGAGGTACCAAACAGTAAGTTTCAATGGCCGAATTTTAATGGACCGAAATAATTTGCAGTATATTCCAAAAATTATCTGAATATATATTTGCAATTTTTTTACATATCGCTTTAAATAAATAAAAAAAATGTCAACGCGGAAAATTTGAAGATAACGTTTGTTCTATTGAGGTTGTGTTTGGTGTACTATAATGGAATTTAAGAGATTAGAAAAGGGAACCAAATTAAGTGGTTCAAAATATCTTTAGTAGCAATTTGTTCCTTACAAAATAAATTGAATTTCCTTTACATATATTCATTCCTTAAAATAATAATAATTTATGAATAATAATAATAATAATAAATTTATGAATCGCCATGTCAAATAAATATTTTTTCTCATATAACTAACGTGCAAAGTGTAATAATAAAATAAGTAATTTGATATACTAATTTAAAATGGTTAAATTTTAATTGAGAAAATTCATGATAATAAATGCTTCCTAGCTTTGGGCGGCAGTAGCTTCTAAGATTTGACAAATCCAATTAATTAGTGATGTGTAAGAAACCAAAACACTAATTAAATAGTTAAAACATAATTTTTACCAACTTCGGATGGCAAAAGCGTACAATAGATGCTGATAAATCCAATTAATTACGGATGCGTAAGATATTAATTAAATTACTACAAATAATAGTTAATCATAATTAGTAACGTGAGGAGAAATTAATTGAACATTATTAGAAATAAAAGGTATAATTCTGTATTTATTGAAAACATATGGGCCTGTTTGGAAGTGTTTTCAGGTATTTTTGTTTTATTATTTTTTAAAACAGTTTTTTAAAAACTGTTTTTAAAAACTGTTTTTCTAGAACTAAAAAATAAAAAATTTGTTTAGATGTAAATTTTGAAAACATGTGTTTTTTTTATTTTTAAAGATGAAAAAATATATTTAATATTATTTACAATTTTGTCATTAATGAAAATAGGTATTCTTCTTATTTTTGAAAAAAATCTGAAAACAGC
>JANHAO010022187.1:0-12275 GCA_026873985.1 Saraca asoca
GGTATTTATAGATATGGAGATGAATGAATATATGGGTGAGGACTGAGGAAGCAACAGAGGAAGGTGGAGATTTGTTTGGTTGTTAAAGAGCAAAGTCGTGAAACATAAAACTTAGGCAATGGGCTGTCATACACCAAGGTTGGCTTCTTCTGGCCTGGTCAGCATCATTGGACGCGCTTTTGCATTATTTTAATTGTGAAAGGAAAATGCAGGGTTACTGTACTCACCTCACCCAATGACCCATCTTCAAGTGTTGCTTGGGCAGGCACCGCCAATTGCAATCCCAAACCCACAGGAGAAAAATTAAGGGACAACAATACACAGAAAAATTTAGGAGTCATAATTTTATGTTTATAGCTCTCACATGTCATGGTGAATTGCTGCCACCTATACACAAAATAGCGTTGACTCTTCTTTTAATAGAGCGAAAGGTAAAGCAGGCCGCCCATACGTATCTTTTATTTTTTATTTTTTAATCTTGATAAAAGCCTTACTTTTTTTTTTAATTGCCTGAAATTAGGCATTGTGATATTAATAAAAAGGTACTAGTCATTGCCTTTACACGCTTTCGCTCGACACGAGTTGGCTTTGCATAAAAATAGACTAAAATATGATTTTAGTTCGGATGTCTTTTTCAATTCAGATTTTTTTTAAATTTTTGTCAATTTAATTCTAAAAAAATTTGATTTCCTTTAATCAAGTATTTTTATCTATTTACTTTACATTATGTTAACTAAGATGATTTAAAAATCTAAAATTTTATGTAATGTTATCCAATATTTATATGGACATTAAATATAATTTATATAAGAAGAATAAGTATTTATGTATATTAAAACATGTATTAAATGATAAAAAAGAAGAAAGTAAAGTGATTATCTTATGTCTCTATTTTTTGAATTAAAATTATAAAATAAATTTAGAATATAAAGGATACTGTATAAGCATCGTCAGAGGGCATTATATCATAATTTAAAGTTTTATATCATTAATTCCATTAGTGAAATTAATGACAAACACATAAAAAGATCTAATTGAGTATTTAAATGATCAAATCAAAAATAAAAATTAAATAAATACCAAATTAAAAAAAATTCACATATATGAACAATTAAAATAGTGTTTTAATTCTTAAAAAAAAAAGGAAAAAATACACTTTATTCTCAAGAGGTATGGCTCTAGATTTAATTTACCTATCGATGGTTTAAGATGTCATAAAAAGGTAATATATGGTTTATATTATTAATACTTTATCCACATATATTAATTTTTTATTTAAATTTAACGAATTTTATCACATATTAATCACAAAGTCACTAATTAATTCAAATTTGGCATTAATTTCACCTCATTGATCCTAGTTTCCTCTTCTATCTGAATCCAAAACTTTAAAAAATATTTACCATGAAATTCTATAAAATTTCTTCGATTTTAAATTTAAACAAAAGAGAAAATTAAGAATGATTGAGATGTAATTATGGTCAAATCAGGGAACATGTGATAAAATCTGTTAAATTTAAACAAAAAATTATAAGTAAGCGGAATATTAAGTATGTAAATCACATGTTATCTTGACACTTTAAATAATAACTTGATAAATTGAAACTACAATCATACTTCACAAAAGTAAAATATATATATATCTTAAAAAAAAAGAGCATGATGATTGACAACAAACTGACCTCCAAACATATGTATCAAAAATAATTATATATTAGTTTGTTTAATGTTAACTTTAATTTAAGCCGTACCTTTTCAAAGAGACGATGAGCACCACCGTTTTTTTTCCCGAAAGTTCTCTATCCACTCATACTAGTGCTGCTTCCTGGATAGCCCGGGTTCACCAAATTGAGCTCTCAGAATTTCATTCCCAATTACTTAATCAAGATACCATTTATAGACCAATTGAGCTCTTGTTAGATGGAACCTTCTCATATATCAGATACATACATATATATATATGTATTTTATAGAGTGAACAAATTACGATATTTTCAGTTATAATTTATTTTAGAGTTGATAATTTTTTATATGTATTTTATACATATTTAGATTATAAAAGTGTCAACTTGCTTAACATGAATAATAAATTGATTTAATTTAGGTTAGTTTAAAATTACATGGATTGATACACTAATTCATTTCAGAATTTATATTAAAATTTTAAAAATATTATTTAAAAAATAATTCACAACTAAATTATAAATAATTATATATATATAATAAAATTAAAGTTTTAAAAACTAACAATAGAAACCTACTAAAGTAGCAAACCAATTATTAAAATATTTTTATTGTACCATAATTATAAATAATTAAATGTGATAAACGATTTATAATATAATTTTTTTTAATTGAAATTATTAAACAAGTTATTCTATGTTAACATATTTAATAAACAAATTAATCCAACACATGATTATTATTTAAGTTGAATTTAGATTAAAATTATTTAAATTGTTATTATTATATGACATAAAACAAACTCAAATTGTCACCACTAATTCATCCTTTCACGTTAAAAGGTATGTAAACAGATCGAAGACACAAAATTAAAAAATGTGAAGCATCATATATATATATATATATATATATATATTATAGTTATTATCCAGTTCCCACAACAAACTAAATAAGGAATTGATTTATTTTGGTTCCTTCAGTCAATCTCATCCCATCCCGATCCTTTTCAAGATTCCATTTGAAGATAACTGGAAATTAATTTAAGTCAAAGACACAATAGTTTCCCTACATCAGTAACCAATTAAATCTTAAAAAATGTGAACCTCAATTCAAACGGTAAAAAGCATTACATGATTTAGGGACTTACACAATAACAAAAATAAAAAATATTCACAAATTTTGTTTGACTATAAGAAAAAGAAGTTTTTACTACGTACGTCAGGGTGCTGTTCTGTTTCCGCGGACACACTTGACCTCTGGGCCCATAACTTGACGTGTTTATACTTTTTTAGGGTTTTATCGTGAAGATGACTATTTAACAAATCCAGAGGGGTTCACCTGACGACCTCTAACTTAAAGCAAGTCACCATTCAACAATCTTACTTTTCGTTTTCCTCGTTTTTAATTTCGAGTCCATAAAATTTGCAGAATCTAAAAAATGATATAAAAATCTAGTACGATTACGGGTCACAATCAATGAACTATGAAGGTTGACTTAGTGCCTTGAGCATTGTATACTTGATCATACAGCCACGGCATAAGGAAAAATTTAAATTTTACCATATGATATTTTATGCAGCAATGACTTGAGTAAAAAATAAATAAATAAAAGAATGATAATATTAAAGTGGAAAAAAATTAATCAATATGTAATTAGATCTTTAGGGAGTAGAAAAATTCTTGCGCAAACTTGATTTACCATGAACTATGAAAGAAAGGAGAATGTAACAATAAATATGAATTTCATGTATCAGTAAGTCTTCCTCATGATGAATTAGATGCAGATAAGAATTTATTTGCAGCAGGCGCATTTGGGAGGGAGAGGAACCATGGTTTCAGCATTTGGGTTGGCTATAAGTAACGGGGAAAAATAGAAGAAGAAGAAGAAGAAGAAGAAGAAGAAGAAGAAGAAGAAGAAGAAGAAGAAGAAGAAGAAGAAGAAGAAGAAGAGGGAGAGCAAAGTGATGAGTTTGACCCAAATGATAATTATTATGAATTAGTGGAGAGCAAAGTGATGAGTTTGACCCAAATGATAATTATTATGAATTAGTGTTAGTTTACTATTGTGAGTTATTTTTCTATTTAAATTAGATTTTTATATTAGAGTGGGATTGCTTGCAAAGCAAATATTTTGTGCTATAAATATTTATTTTGGATAAGAGTTTGAGGTATGAGAGAGATAATATTACGAGTGCCTGTAGAGGTTTTATAAGAACTCTTCTAGAGATTTGGGAGAGATGTAACATAGTGGTTATAAAGCTATAGGGTAATGATTTAGAGTCTTCATACACATTATTTTGTAATCTTGATAATATTATGAATTTTTTCTCATCCATTATTTTTTCCCCTAGAATTTGGGGTTTTTCCACATTAAACTGTTAGTGTTATTGTGCTACTATAATTATTTTAATAGTCTAAAGTTATTTTGTTTGGAGAGGGGATATTTTTCCCAACAAGTGGTACTAGAGCAGTATTCAGTCTTGCATGAAGAGTAGCTATTTGAGATAATGAGAGCCTTTCATGTTGCATGAGAATTGAGCATGATAAATGGTGGTGTTGCAAAGCTATTTTGTGTGTGTGAGTTAAGGACAATGAATGATGATGTTGTGGCGATAATTACTTTAATTTGCATGAGAGTTGACGATGATGAATGATGATGCTATAGAGGTAGATGTTTTAGCCTAAGTAAGAGTGAGAGAGTTGTAGTTGATAATGGAGATAAGGATTTTAGGAAGACACTTGTGTTAGGGAAGAGGAAGAATACATATACTATATGTATGCTTTGAGAAGAAAATTTGTGAAGATATCCTTGTTACTTATAAAGAGTACATGTTGTGTGCGTATTTTAAAGATTTGGCTCGTGAAAGTATTCATAAGGTTTTGTATTCCTATATATGATGAAGATATCTGTAGATGAGGACATCATGTGTTTTGAAGACCTAGTTCATGAAAGTGTTCACAAGATTTGGTGTTCCTACAGATGATCAAGATGCCTGCAATTTAAAAGATTGTGTATAGACTCTGATGAAGCTTGTGATGCTTAATTAAAATACAACTACTTGATAGGAAGATGGTTGCTATATATATATATATATATATTTTTGAAGAAATTGTAGTGATGACAGACTTTTATGGTTGAAGTCCTATGAATGGTCTTCTTCAGCAATAGGTGAAGCATGAAGATTGATAAAGATGGTGGAATTTGTGTCAAAGTGGAGATTGTTAAGTTTGACACAAATTCTAATTGTTATCAATTACTATTAGTTATAAAGAGTACCTACTAGGTGTGTATTTAGAAGATTTGATTCGTGAGATGTTTGCAAGGTTTTTATGTTTTTGTAGATGATGGAGATGCTTACAAATAAGGAGATTGTGTGTTTTAAAGATCTGGTTTATAAGAGTGTTCATAGGGTTTGATGTTCCTGTAGATAATGGAGATGCTTGTAGATGAGGAGATCGTGAATAGACTCCGATGAAGCTTGATTGAGGCACAATTACTTGATAGGAAGATGATTGCTATAATTTTTATTTTTTTTTGAAAAAAAGTGCAATGATGGTGAACTTTCATGATTGGCAACCCAAGAATGATCTTGTTAAATATTAGTTGAAGCATGAAGATGGTGGAATTTGTGCAAGGTAGTGATTGTTAAGTTTGACCCAAATTCTAATTGTTATCAATTAGTATTAGTTTTTATTGTGAGTTATCTTCGTATTAAAATTATGTTTTTGTGTTAGAGTGAATTGGGATTGCTTGGCAAGCACATATGTTGACCTATTAATATTTGTATTAGACAAAAGTTTGAGGTATGAGAGAGATAATGTTATGAGTGCCTATAAAGGTTACATAGGAACTATCATAGAGGTTTATAAGAGATATAGGATAGTGATTAGAAAGTTGTGGGTTATAGTTGAGAGGCTTCACACATTTGAGAAAACCCCTTGTGGTATAATATTTCCAATTATATAAGTTTTGATCATGATCTTATTTGAGTACTTGTATAGGATAAAGTGCCTTGATTGAATATATCTTTTTGATTTAATCTTGTGGGAAATCATGTTGAATATGCTACCCTATGTGCTATAACTACTATATCTATGTTTTACTATGGTAACTTAAGGTTTTTTAACATGTTTCTACTGATTGTAAAACTTGATCCTCAAGAAATGTAAAAAAAAAAAAAAGAGCAAAAAGAGCCAATTGCTCTTTATAAAATTGTGATAGTGACATCTCATTACAACAGTCACATAATAGCTATATTTTTTAATTGCCTATTGCACTAACATATTTTATACAGAATACAATCTAGTTTATGCAATATCACAATCGTACTAGTCATTGGAATAAAAAAGAACAAGTAGAATCTATCTCCTTTGCTTTTTGCAAATGGACAACACTATGCCAACCAAATGATAGCTCTTTGACAACTAGAAATTTGTTAGGCTATAGTTGGAATATTTGCTTTTTACTGCAAGGTTTTAACTATAAATAAAAGCCTTCTCCTCTTTAAGAAAGCATAACAACATACAAAAACATCTTAAGTTGTAAGCTTTTCTTAAATCTTTTTGTGTTATTCTTAAGAGAAATTTTTCTTCAAATGCATATCTATTCTAAGTGAGAGTTTGAGAAACAAAAATTCCTTTTATCTTTGAATATATTTTGATTCACTAGCTTGGGATTGAATAAGGGAAACACTTGTATAATCTTTGAGAACTAGAGATTTATTTTCTTGGTATGAGATAAGAAAATCCTTAGTTTAAGAGGTAGGATTGCTTAAGTCCCTGAAGATCAACTATCGATGGTTGTAAAAGGGTTATAAAAAAATTGCTAGTGGAAAACTGCCAAGTATTTGTTTGACCTTGAAAAAGTGGAGTAAACCTAAAAGCCGTTTCTTTTGTACCATTGAATCTCTATATGTTAGTTATATTTTTTCTATACTATTTACTTTATGCTCTTTTACTTGCTATTTATAATTTCTAAATTGCACATTTTTACACTAATTCACCCCTTGGTGTTTTAGCATTATTATTTGGCATTAGAGCTTAATCTCTATTGTGAGCTTATCCACTTTGAGTAAAGATCTCATTGGTACATGATGGATTCCCATGGTCAAGACGAATATTTTACAACTAGATCACCATTATTTGATGGCACCAACTATGACTATTAGAAGTACCTAATGATGATCTATCTTTAAGCTATTAATGGTGAAATGTGGGAAATCATTGAGAAAGGATACACCACTCTAATGAAAAGGCAAGATGGAAAGGATGTTTCTAAACCAAAGAAAGATTGAAGTGAAGATGAAAAGAAAAAGAGCAATTTCCATGCTAATGTAAAAAAAAAAAATGCAATTATATGTGTTGTGGCTACAAACAAATTCAAGAAAATATCCAAATGCACAATGACAAAAGATATGTGAAGGAATCAAGTTAATAAGGCAAACACGTGTAAATACTTGTACAAGAATATGAACTCTTTCAAATGGAAGAAGGTAAATCAATGGAGACTATGTTTGAAAGGCTTTCTACCATCACAAATGATCTTTCTACTCTTGGAAAAATCATTCTTGAACACAATCTCATCCTAAAGATCCTTTAGAGCCTCCCAAAATCTTTGCAATCCAAATGTGATGCAAGTCAAGAAGGTAAGAATCTTGAAACTTTAACATATAATGAGCTTAGAGGTAAACTCCTAGCATATGCAAAAACATATGTGATAGATACTCATGATAGAAGAAAAAAAAATATTGTTTTAAAATCTTCTTCATCAAAACAAGAAGAAAGAGAAAAAGAAAGAGAAAAAGAAAAAGAACAAAGAACAAAGAAAAAAAATGAAATAGCATATCTAGCAAAAATATTTTTTTAATATTATCAAAAGAAAAAGGCTACATAAAAGAAAAACTCCTTTGAGGAAATAACGAACAAGAAAAGAAAATAGCAACCAAGTCCCAACATGTTATAAATATAAAAAACCTAGTCATATAAAGACTGATTTTCCAAATCTCAAGAAAAAGTTCAAAAATGGCCACCAAAGAAGAAAATGTTGATGGCTTCATTGGATAATGAAGTTGTCTTCTCCAAAGATGATCAAGAAGAATAACATGAAGAGGAAGTGACAAATCTTTGTTTTATAATAAAATATCACTATACCGAGGTAATTAATAACTATCTTGAAAAACTTGTTTTGTATGATAAGTTACAAAAAAACTTTTGATAGTTTGTTGTTTGGTTCCCAATGGGTTGTGAAAAATTGTTTAAATTTTTTTGATGAAAATGCTTCTTTGAAAAAGGAACTTGAATATTTGAAAAGGGAAAGCAAGTTTTACTTGAAGTTGAAGATTTGAAAAATAAAAAATGCTTTTTGAAAAATAAGTCTTTGGAAAAAGCTAGTAATTTTCAAAATGATTTAAAAAATGAAAATAATGTTTCATCAAATAATGTTACTTTTTTAGAAAAAGAAAAAGAACTTTTAGAGGAAAAGGCAAGTTCTTTTCAAGTTATTTCCAAAATCAGAAATGAAGTTTCATCAAACAAACTTATTTCTTTGGAAAAAGAAAAATGACTTTTTGGAAAATAAAAATGCCACTTTAAAGAAAAGTGATTTTTCAAAAAAGTTGAAAAACAAAAATAATCAATTAAAAAGAAAATCAAATATTTAGAAATTAACCTTACTTGTTTTGTAAAAAGCTAAAGGAATTTAAATACTCTTTTAGGAAGACAAAAATGGTCTTTTGATAAAATGGGAGTCGACTATGTTGATAGAGAAAATCATATGATATGGATGCATATACTATCAAGGGGTTAATATAAAAAAAAGGATGAGATTGACCCAAAATGATTTGGGTACCTAAAATAGATAACTCATTTTTTGTAGGTTAACCTCAAATCAAATGCTGAAAAGGACTATTGATTTCTTGATAGTGATTGTTCAAAACACATGACATAAAATTTAAGCAAGTCATCTTTCTTAAACTAACTCAAGGAGGCAAAGTAGCTCGTGGTGATGACACTATATGCAAAATCATCAGTACTAGTAAAATTGGTAAAAATTCTTCATCTTATATCAATAATGTTAGAATAGTTGAAAGACTCAAACATAACCTATTAAGCATTAGTCAACTTTGTGACAAAAACTATGAAATTGTATTTAAATCCTTTCATTGTTATGTGTAAAACATTATCAATAAAAAAAATATCATTTGTGGACCAAAGAAAAGATAATATTTATGCAATTTTCTTAGAGAATATTCCTCCAAAGGAAACACAATATTTTGTCTCTACAAATGATGAAAGTTGGTTATGGCATAGAAGGCTTGGGCTTGTAAACATGTGACTTATTTTAAATATTTGCAAAAATGATTTTGTTTATGGCCTTCCTGCAATTATTTTTAAGAAAAACCATATTTGCAATGTTTGCCAACAAAGAAAATAAGTAAATTTATCTTTTCAAGCTAAAAATGTTATTTCCACCTCTAGATCTTTCGAATTATTACATATAGATTTTTTTAGTCTTACTCTAAGCTTTGGTATCAAAAGATGTGGTTTAGTTATTGTTAATAATTTCTTAAGATGTATTTGAGTACTCTTTCTTATTCATAAAGATGATACATTTATAAATTTAAAAAGTTTTGCAAAAATGTTCAAAATGAAAAAGGTGTATATATATTAAGCATTAGAAGTGATCATGGCGGAGAATTTGAAAATTATCTTTTTCAATTTTTTTATGAAAATAATGGTATAAGCCATAACTTTTCTTGTCCTATGAATCCTTAACAAAATAGGGTAGTGGAAGGAAAAATTAAACTTTAAATGATATGGATGTTACCATGCTTTGTAAAAATGATCTTTCAAAATATTTTTGGGCTGAAGCAATAAATGCATCTATTATATCATTAATATATGCTTGATACATCTCATCTTAAAAAAAAAAAAACCCTTATGAGCTTTGTAATGAAAGGAAACCTAATATAAGTTACTTCTATACTTTTAGTTGTAAATGTTATATCTTGAATAATAGGAAAGATTATCTAGCAAAATTTGATTCGAGATCAAATGAATGCATTTTTTTGAGTTACCTTATCACTAGTAAAGCTTAAAGAGTTTATAATAAAAGAACTTTAGTGATTGAGAAATTTATACATGTATGTATAATGAACCTAATGATCTATAAGTAAACACATAAAGAAATTAAAAAAAAAAAGAAATTCAAAAAGAGCAAAAGTATCTAAAAAAACAAGTACACTCAAATAAGCAACCTGAGGAGTAAACTCCTAGAAGGCCACATCAAAATCTTTCTAGAGAATTGAGACACATGCCTAGGTGCCTAATGAAATAAATTATTGGTGATTCATCTCAAGGAATACAAATTAGATCCTCAAGTTGAAAGGACAACAACAACTTAGCTCTTCTCTCTCATATTGAGCTTAAAAATGTCAATAAAGCCTTGAATGATGAGAGTTGGATCCGAGTAATATAAAAGGAACTCACTCAATTTGAAAGGAATGAAGTGTGGAAGCTTGTGCCTCAAACCATAAGACCATCTAATCATTAGCATAAAATGAGTCTTTCGTAACAAGCTTGATGAGTCCTTAAAAATGGTAAGAAGCAAAGCAAGGTTGGTACCATAAGGTTATGATCAACAGGAAGGTATTGATTATAATAAAACTTATGCTCTTGTTATTGGACTTGAATCTATTAGAATGCTACTTGCTTTTGCATCATTCAAGAATTTTAAATTAGATCAAATAGATGTTAAAAGTGCTTTCTTGAATGGTTTCTTAAATAAGGAAGTTTATGTGAAACAACCTCCTAAATTTGAAAATCTTGAAAAACCCAAGCATGTTTTCAAACTTACTAAGGCTTGGTATGGTCTTAAAGCAAGCTCCTAGAGTTTAGTACGAAAGACTAAGTAAATTCCTTATTTTAAATGGTTTTACAAGAGGAAAAGTAAATATTACTCTATTTATCAAAAATATTGAGCATGATATTTTGATTGTGTAAATATATGTTGATGATATTATATTTGTATCTACTAACGAACCCTTGTACAAGGAATTTTCCAATCTTATGAAAGGAGAATTCAAAATAAGCATAATAGAAGAGCTTGAATTTCTTTTTTTTCTTTTAGACTTCAAGTCAAACAAACCAAAAATGGTATCTTTATAAAACAAGCTAAGTATATGAAAGATCTCTTAAAGAGATTCGGGATGAAAAATGCAAAAGTCTTTGACACTCTTTTGAGTCTATTCACTAAACATGACAAAGATGAAAATGGTAAGTCAATAAATAAGAAGTGGCATAGAGGTATGATGGGCTCACTTCTTTACTTAATCACAAGTAGACTTTATATTATATTTTGTGTATGCTTATGTATAATGTATCAATCTAATCCTAAAGAATCCCATCTTATTGTTGTGAAAAGAATCTTTAGATACTTACTAGGAACAAAAGACCTTGGTTTATGGTATCCTAAAATTAAATGTTTTGATCTTGTTGGATGCTCAGATGCTGAATATGAAGGTTGTAAACTTAATATAAAAAGCATTAGTGGCACATGTCACTTTCTAGGCCAATGCCTTGTTTCTTGACATAGTAAAAAAGTAAGTTTCAATCACTTTTTCCATAATCAAGGCTGAATATATGGTAGTTATAAGTTATTGTACTCAAGTATTATGGATAAAACAATAACTTGGTAGTTATGATTTGAATTTTGAATACATCCCTATACTTTGTAATAATACAAGTGTTATTACTTTGACCAAAAATCTTATTCAACATTCTAGAACGAAATATATTGAGATTAAGAATCATTTTATAAGAAATCATGCTCATATAGGGGATATTTAGCTTTATTTTATAAATACAAAAAATTAGCTTGTTGATATTTATACAAAACCCCTTAACAAAGATTGGTTTTGTTTTATTAGAAAAGAACTTGGAATAATTAATCTTAATTAATTATATTTTAAAAATGTTGCATTGTGGTTTTTAAACTTTTATATGCCTATCTTATGTAAATTGATTGCATATATTTCATGCATAATAGTCTTTCTTTGGAAAACTTGAAAAATTTGATGATATGAGAAAAAAGCAAGCTTTTTATTCTTTTAAAAAAAAAGAAGGACTACAAGGGTACAAAAGTTGAAGGGTCAACAGTACAATCAGATTTTCTCTCTCTTGGTTACACACATTAGAAACATTAAATGCTTAAATTGGCCTATATGTTGTTAACCCATGTATGCATGGTAATCTATACTTTTTGTAAGCCTTATTTCTTTAAAACTTATATTTTTAAAGTTTACTTTATTTCAAATCTTTTTCTTTTCTTTGTCCCAAAGTTTTTCCTTTTTTATGTTTAAAAGTCTAACCTCGTTTGGTTTGTCTTAAAAATTGAAATTTTTACTTTTTTAATTTGATTAGTTGTTAAAAGTTATTAACAAATATTTTACTTAAATATTTTTAAACATATATATATCCTCTTTATTACAAAGCTTTAGAAAATGATTATAGTTATTTTCTTATCAAATTTTTTAATTGGCAAATTGATGTGCACAAACTTGTTGCACGTTTTAAAAATACCACAAGCGCACGGC
>JANHAO010022188.1:0-12285 GCA_026873985.1 Saraca asoca
CCGTATTCGCCGGTACTAGCTACAACTACGCCGTGCGCTTGCGGTTATATTTAAAACGTGCAACAAGTTTGTGCACATCAGCAAGTCTTACAAAAAATAGATGCCTTAGGATGCCTCCTTAAATAGGCAATCGAGTTAGCCCAATTTGAGAACAAATTTAAGCTTAGGTTGGCAATTAAGGGGCAAGCTTTGGTGGATTTCATAGCAGAATTCACTGGCCCTATGCAAAAGGAAATAGAGGCACTAGAACTTTCATGCTGGGAACTGTATGTCAATGGCTCATCCAATGAACAAAAGGCCGGGGCAGGGGTGCTCCTAATCAGTCCATAAGGACACAAAATCCTCTATGCACTAAGGTTCATCTTTCAAGCCATGAACAATGAAGCTAAATACAAAGCTTTGTTAGCTAGACTACAACTAGCCAAAGAGGTATGAGCTGAGAAAATAAAGATTTTCAGTGATTCCCAGCTCGTGGTCCATCACATGCGGGGAGAATACCAAGCCTGAGGTTCAAAAATGGCCACTTATTTACAGAAGGTTCAGGAGCTATTGAAGTCATTTCAGCACCATGAGGTCAATCAAATACGTTGGGCCCAAAATGCACATGCCAACGCCTTAGCCCACCTCACTACAACCAAAGATGCTGACTTCCTGGGAGCAATTCCAGTAGAACTCCTATTGTCCCCTAGCAGAGAGCGAGAGGATGTAATTATGATAATAACAAAAACACTGAACTCCTGGAACCAATCCTAGACGACTTGCAAGAAGGAAATTTGCTGGATGATATGCTCGAAGATTATGAATTTGGATAGCTCAATATTGCATCTACGACAACGTATTGTACAAGAGAGGGTTCTCCACCTCACTTTTGAGATGCATTGATGGCTTGGACTATGATATCGTCCTCAAAGAGATTCATGCCGGCCATTGTGGAAATCATGCAGGAGGTATGTCTCTAGCCCAAAAGGCTTTTCGGTAGGGATTCTACTGGCCAACAATGAGCAAAATGTGATCGAACTTGTTAGGAGATGCAACAAATGTCAATGATTTGCAATGATCCCGTGGGCCCCATCAGCCTACCTGTGACAAATGGTCTATCCATGGCCCTTCACGATCTGGGGAATGGACCTCAAAGGGCCACTTCCCACAGCACGAGAAAACTACAAGCATACAGTAGTACCTATGGATTACTTCACTAAATAGGTAGAAGTTAAAGAGCTCGCGTAGATTTCTTCCACAAGGATCATAAAATTTGTTTGGAACAACATCATATGTAGATTTGGGGTCCCCCAACAAATTGTGACTGACAACGGGACCCAATTCAACAGCGATCAATTCCTCAAATTCTATAATGATCTTGGGATTATGAAGAGTTTCTCAGTTGTAGACCATCCACAAGCCAATAGGCAGGTTGAAGCTATCAACAAGATAATCAAGCATATCTTGAAGACAAAGTTGGAGGATGGAAAGGGAGCATGGGCGGATGAACTACCGAAGGTACTTTGGGCCTACAGAACTACAATCTATAGCACTACCAGAGAAATCCCCTTTGCAATGGTTTACGGTTCCAAAGCAATGATCCCAGTGAAGCTAGAAGTAGCATTATAGTGAAGGATCACCATCGATCCAGTAAATAATGATCAGCTGCTCACTACAAACCTAGATCTTGTGGAAGAAATGAGGGATAGAGCGCATTTGAGAATCACGACCTACCAGCAGTGAGTCAATATTACAACCGAAGGGTTCGACCCCAAAATTACAAACCTAGTGACCTCGTCTTGCATTCAATATTTCCTGGCACATGAAAAACCAATGAAGGACCCCTAGGGCCAAACTGGGAAGGTCCATACCTTATCAAAAGAGTCATTGGCCATGGAGCCTATCATCTGGCTGACATGAATGGAACAAAATTTCCTCAAGCATGGAACACCACACACCTTCACCCTTATTATTGGTAGGGATCCAGACCTAGTAAAAAATCTAGAGTTATGAGAAGACATGAAGGTGTCCTCCCAAAAATCTTTATGTACATATCAGATTGATTCCCAAAAAGAATTCTGATAAATCCCACAAAAGGTGACCAGCAGAATTACAATCCATCAAAGTTGTTTTATGTGATAAATAATCTCTGAAATGGACAAGCATGGAATTATCAAAAGCAAACCAGAATATCCAAAGGATCCATGCAATAAAATAAGTACATAATTATGCAAAATAACAAAATTTAGAGCCTAAGGAGTAGGCTCTCTAGGGAATGGATCATCACGAACAAGGCCTTCGTGAAGTGAGGAGTCCACAGGAGCAGAAGCAGGATCATCTGAGACCAGATCGTCGGCGGCCTCCACAAGCCGAGATCCACCCTCCATTTGGGAATAGTCCCCAATAGGAAGAGCCCCGGGCTTAATACCTTCCTTGAAGGAGCAAGCCTTAGCCTCTTTCCTCTTCCTAAAGTGCTCCACAGTCGCGAGAGCCTCTTCGCTAAAGAAAGAAAAGTCCAACTTAGGATAATGCCTCCACAAAGCATAAAACTCCACAACTAGATGAGGAACCTTCGCCCAGACCTTAGCAACCTCCTCCCTTGCTACTTCAAGCTCTCTCACAGCAACCTCAGCTCGCCTTTTGACTTCTTTGACCTACAGCTCTGTCAAGATAGCACACTTTTCTGAGAAGTCAACTCATTGGGCTAGCCAATCAACACGCTGAAGGGCCTCATCTAAGTCAATTTTTGCCTTAGCTAAGTCATCATTCATGAGACCAAGGTTCACGGTAGTAGCCTCGTGATTCGCCCCCTCACGAGACAAGGCAGCTTCCATATCTTTGACCTTCCCTTTAAGCTCTAACACTTTAGTAGTGACTACAGCCAGGTCCTCCACTAGCCTTGCACTCTTTTCACCTTTAGCCAAAAGCACCTCATTCACTTTCATCATCATTAACATACTCTAAAAGGGAGGCACAATTGAATCAAATTATGAAAACAAAATGCAAAACAAGGGCACAAAAACATCACTTACCACTAAGCCAAATTGGATTCCATGGTCGATCAATTTCCCGATAGGAAGGCCTTTAGATTCCAACACCTTAATCTTTTTCTCATAACCCAAAAATGTGTTGATGTTGTTTGTGAAAGCTTTCACATATTTTTCTGTCTTGGAACCAGGCCCAAGGGATCGCTCCTCGACATTGGACCCTGTCACAACCCTTTTTCGAGCAGTCACGATCTTTTTCCTATCTACCTTTCATTTTTTGACAGGGGATTTAAGGAGAGTGTCGACCCCAGCAACTACTGCCACCTCAGGACGAGTTGAAGTAACTGGGTCTTGTAAGAGAGTTACCGTCAAGGCTGATGGTCAGCTTTCTATCACAAGGGGAACACTAGCATCGAGAGCCAACAGAGCCTCTTCCTCATCAAGTGAAGGTGATAAGAAGATAAGCTCTATCACTTTGTGGTAATTGCCAAAGTCTGCAAGATCAACCTCTTTCACTCGACGGGTTCCTATCTTTTGAGTAAGCTCAATGTCTAAACTAGGAGCAAGCTTGTAGGAACAAATGAGGCTCTTGTTGAAATGAAGGTTATTCTAGAGATCATTTGAAGTGGCTAACCAGTCCAAAATTCTAGAATCCTCAATTGCAAGAGCAGGATTTTTACCTGTCCCTTCCTCAAGAAAGAAAAAATAAAAGTTAGTATCGAGAGAACAAATCATAAGCGAGTTAGTAGATTCGTGAACCCTTAGCCCGCTCACCGAGAGTGTGAATGAAATTGAAATTTTAGAGATCACATAGAGAAGGGCATGAGATGTAAAATTAGCAGGTCTTATAGTGACCCACGTTAGATTTTCCCCTAGCCTTCCTGTATGGAAGAATCTTCTTGTGTCATGTTGATTGAGCCGAAAGATAATACAGCCCATCTATCGAACTCGCACACCTCAGATGATACAGGTAGCACAGGACCTCAGCTGATGGTGGGGTAAAACCTTTCCTTGAGAAAATTAGTGCCAAGGAAGCCAACTGAGTATAAGAGTTTGGGGTAAGCTAAAAAGGCCTAAGTCTCACTTTATTCAGAAAATTCACAATGAATGGATGCATAAGGAACCTAAACCCCGCAACAAGGTGTGGAAAACTAATGGCAACGAACCCTCATGGCGGATAAGATGCATAGTCATCAGAGCAAGGCACCATGACATGACACATTTTATGAAAATGGTATGTCCAAATGATGGATTTGAGATCACGATGGCAGATGGATGAAACATGCAACTCGAATGCTTGATGACCAGAGGGTCACCGATCTGTAGCGGTATTGCGATTTTTGATGGGATCAATGTGAGTAGCGAAGTCCCTGGCGGCCTCACCACTTCCCAAGGATGCCTCATCAGAACAATGCACTTACTCCATATCTCAGGATGTGGAGCTAGATTCATTGTTTTGGGCCCTAATTTGGTGACAACGGTGTTCATAACCTGTGCTCATCTATATAAAGGAAAAAGGAATAATCAGGTTGCTAAAGGCAGACCTTCCTCAGAAACTAATAATTTCCTATGCAATAGGCCAAATAAACCCCGAGTCACCATGCCTAAGAATTCAAAAAGGGGGGAAAGAAGAGCTAGATCATCAAGTGGTAGCATTGAGAAAATAGGCACAAAATACAAAATGACGGATCAAAAATTTTACAATCTATCACTAGATCGACCGAAAGTATCAGACCAGGAAGGAAGGAAAGAAAGCACACAAATAGGCAATGATTGCTAAGCACCACTTGATAAAATACTGGTCTCATATTACTTGTAAAACAATAAACCAGAAATCATAGATGTAGAAAGACTTACTGTGGTCTACCAAAGCAAAGTGCAGGCAACAGAGCCTTACAAAAATTAGAGCAACAAACGGTGGCCGGCAATGCAGAACGGTTGTGAAAGATAGCCTAAAATAAGCTAAAGAGATGAACCAATAAATCTTAAGTTTCAAATGACCAAGTAAGGAGGGAGAGGAACAGCCCCTTAATAGACACCGTCACCAATAGATCTAGATACCATCCAGTTCCTCACAATCCAACGGTGTGGTAGAAGCTGAAGGGGGAAACCAACAATAATATGACGCGTGGACCTAATAAGGCCTAATGTAATCATGACAAGTTAATGGTAAAGTCTTGAAAGTCAAGGACGCAACCCACAAAGGACATGCAAATCAACTCGCAATATCTGAGGTTGCAAACACAAACCCCAAATCACTCCACACTTAAAAAGTGTCTCAAGCACCAAGCTTTTACTAAGACAACACCAGCATGCTAACCTCACCCGACGATTGAGGTCTACCCGATCAGGTTTGAGGAAACTAAAGTCATGACGACAAGGTCCGCCCGGTCAGGCCCTAGCAATGAGATCCACTTGACCAAGTTTGAAGACCTCACCTGACAATCAAGGTTCGCCCGGTTAAGTCAAGGAATGATTTGAAGACCTTAACCAATGATCGAGGTCTGCCCAGTCGGGTTAGAGGAAACTAAAGTCCTAACAACGAGGTCTACCTGGTCAAGCCCTGGTGATGAGGTCTGCCCGGCCAAGATTATAGGGTAGCACAATCCTCGACCTTGCCTGATGATCGAGGTCCACCCGGTCAGGTCGAGGACCTCACCTGATGATCGAGGTCCACCCAATCGGGTTCAAGGAAACTAAAGTCCTGATGATGAGGTTCCTGGTGATCGAGGTTCACCCAGTCAAGTTGAGGAGAAATTTGAAAACCTCACCCAACGATTGAGGTCCACTTGGTCAGGTTCGAGGAAACTAAAATCTTGATGATCAAGGTCCACCTAGTCAAGATTGAGAGATGAATTTTTGAGGAAATCCAAACACGAGCACACTTGATAATCTTGCATAGAGGCTACTAATACTGAAAGAATAGTTTTGCCAAATATAAAATGAGCAAGAAATCACCCTCACTCTGTCACAAGATTGCCAACTCTTCATTTCTAGCCTGGCACAGGATTACCAGCTCATTTGGATGGCAAAATCATAGAACACAGCTCTCATGAAGCTTATTATCCGTAGCTCTCATGTGGTCTGTTGCTCACAGCCCTTATGCAACCACACAAAGGTGCACTTGTTCAACCTACTCAGGCACCTTGATGCTCAAGTCTGTTACCAATCAAGGCATTCCACTATTTGAGTTCATTACCAGCTAAAAAAAGCTAATACAACTGATTGACTATCCGATGTCGCACATGTCCTCCAAATCACAATCTACCGTCTGAAGTTTAAGATCTACTAGAATCTATCCCTGAAGTCGATTGACTCAATAGGCACCTCTTTCATCTAACGATCGCCAAGCTGTGACGCACAATCTGGAAAATAATAAAACAATTGAATGAGGTTGTTAGATTTTGATAGCAAGGTTTCAACTCCTAATCCGCAAAGCAAACTAAGAGTTAGGGGGCATATGTTGTGGGTGTTTCTTGAGCCAAGGAAAATAGAACCCGCCACGGGCCAAATCAAATACAAAGGCCCTAAAACACAAAGAGTCCAGACCGAGGTCATCCAGCAAGAGCCGCAGATTGTCAAATGCGAGCAAAGCGAGGATCAAGACCCCAGCTCACTGAAGTGTAAGCACTAAGAATGCTCTCTGAGAAACCTACGAGCCCAGCAAGGACCAGTAACATGACCTCGACTCATTAAGGCAGTGAGTCAGGGATATGTACAAAAAGGTCCAGTCAATTATCGGAGATATTTGTCCCTTAATTGACAGATCATCATTTAGAACTAACACATCAACCCCCCGGATATTCGACAATGATTTGCCTAGCATTTATTATCCGACATTAAGTATTAAATGCCTGAAGTGACGAATGTAATCATATTACTATCTATAAAATTACATTTGTAGCCTTTCTTATGTCCATAAATAGTCATAGGAAACTGTTGCATGGGGAAGGTAAGATGATATGTGCATACACTCTGCTAGCATAGATAGAGAGCCTTGTAAGAGTGTAATTGAAATCTTGTAGAAACCTCTCTGAATCACTATACTTCAGCTGATAATACAATCTCAACGTGGACGTAGGGGCCTGAATAGGCTTTAGCCAAACCACGATAAATCTTTGAGTTTATTGTCTCCTTCTCCTTCCTCTCTTCCTTCATTTTTCTTGATCACTAGTTGCGCTCTCTGACCGACAGTTTAGGGATCTCAAGAATCGATGCCGTTGACTGAAATCTTGGATTCCTAGAACCAAATTTTGCCATCAACAAAACCTAAGATTTTAAAAAAAAAAAAAAAAAACTAAAAATGAGATGCTATATGAAAGGGGGAGACTATATCTTTCTTTCTCTCCTTTAATTTTTTTTAACTTTGAATCTCATCTAAAATTATTTGTCAACATCAAAAAAGGGCAAATTGTTAGCCTAGGTTATCCTAGTCATACATTTTCCTTGGTTTTAATGTTGAAAAATAATTTTTAGTTCATAAAAAAGTTTTATATCTATCCATATGCTTTAGTGTTTGTTATGTGTTTTACAAATTCAAAGTTCATGATTCAAAAGATCCAACTTTAGATCTAGGACTTTATTTTTTAGGATCTTTTGTAAATGGATTCTAATCAATTTGATCTTCACAAAATCAAATGTTTTTAACAAATATTTTAAGGAAGAATAAACCATTTGAAAAAAGGAAAAATTAGATATTTTTCAAATGAATTATTAAATGATCTTTCGCAAGTATAGATTTTATAAAAATTATTTTTTACTCTAAGAATCGATTCACGAATCAATTCCTAGAAGAACTTGTGAAAATCATATCAGAATTGATTCATCAATCGATTCATGAAATAAGTTTTTGAAAAATTCTTTTTATAAAAAGTTAGAAAATTTTCTTGAATCAATTCAGTAATTAATTCAAGATCTGTTCATAACAGACTTAGATTCAATTACCAAATCAATTCATTAATAGAAAACAATTGTAACCACTCTGAATCAATTCACAAATCGATTCACAAACTAAAAGTTAGTTATTCTGTTAGAGTCGGTTATACCAGTTATAAATAGCCTTAACCACCTTCAAATCTTATATGATTACATCTTACTCTTTCTCTCTCAACTGTGAAAATCAGAGAAGTCTCAATACTTTACAAGATTATCTCCTCCCTCATTCTATTTCTAAATCAAATTGATTAAAGATCAAATTGTGTAGATTTCATAAAAGATAATTGAGACTAGCTCTCAATTTAGTATTGTACTCTTATCTCAATCTTGTTTTTGTTCTTGAGATTTATAGGTTTTTATAGAAATCTTGTTTAGGTATAGAAGAGCCTATGTTAAGTCTTCTAGGTTAGTAAGATTCCTGCAAATTGTTGTGTATTTGCTTTTATATTAACTGATAGTTCAGGAGCTCTTGAAATCTTGATGTTCTTTTAATCAAAAGAGATCTTTTGGTTAAGGAATGATCCAAGTGGAGTAGACTTCATCTGCGGTTTCAGGTGAAGTTAAACCACTTTAAAATTTGTGGTCTTGTTTACTTTTTCTCCTACTCCTTTACATTTTATTACTGATAATCAATTTTGATATATCTCACAATCTACTGTTTACACAATTTATCAATTAAATTTTATAGAAATTAATCTACTATATTAACTTTCAAGAAAACAGAATCATAATAAGGTGTGTACATATTCCTCCAAAGGAATAAGAGAAAGATCCCATTGTTATTTGTGTTTAACTCTAATTTGTGGGACTTGACAATTTGATTTAAAAGAAAATGGAAGGAAAGAAAAAGAGTAGAAAGAAAAAGGAAGAAAGAAAAATGATACATGTAGGGCCATAAATTTTTTTCTCTTCAAATATAAGGAGAAATGAAGAGGAAAAAACACTTTTATATCTAAAATGACATTTCCATCCATATTATTATGCTACATATGTAAGACCATGATTATTAATTCATCAAAGACATACACATAATTTTACATTTCACCAAATTTAAAAAACCTATGTCTCTTTTTTTCTTTTCTTTTCTTCTCAATTTGACTCCAACTAAATAAAAAGAAAGAAAAATCATATTCTTTTATTTTATTTCTTTTTCTTTTCTTTCCTCTTATTTTCGTTGATGGAGAACTTTTCGAAACTGAAATTTAACACATGGTGCTTGAACCTATGGCCAACATTATGTGTAAAGTGTCTGTTAGTGATCTTCATTGATGGGGATTTGCTTCTAAGAATTGGCCTTTTAGTTTGACTGGTAAAGGATTCATAGCTAGGCACTATTAGGAAAGCAAAAATCAAGATGTTAATCTACTACTCCACTGTGAGAGAAAAGGTGATCCTATCTAAGCTCACACTATTTATATTCCCGACCCTTTGAATGGTGCAATGGGGCACTTCAGGGTTCCACAACTTATAGAAATAAAGGATAGTTTTGCAATAGTTGGAATAAATTATAGTTGTGTTTTGTTTAGGCACAGTGTGCATGAAGGTACTTGTTCAAGCATTGTCAAGAATCGTACAATGAAGCATACTAGGTTATTGGTTGATGAGCCACACATCGTGGACTTGGCTATGCTAAGTCAAGCAAAGAATCGATTCTTATTAAGAACTATGTGAGGGTAATTGATCCACTCTATATGTATTTCTCTTGCTTTTTCATGCATCAGAATCTATGGATGCACAACAATGTTAGTATATTATGTAGCAGATTCCTATGAATGAATTTGTTTCAATTAAGGAAAAGGTCTACTAGTTGGGCTTTTGTCTTAACATTGCTTTGGCATTGCAATAGAGGCTTATGGTTCTGCATGTTGAAAATATGCACGTTCATGAATTTTGTCTTCTGGATGATGCCTTCAAAGTAGATTTATTCATTATCAATTATAACGATAAGTGTGCTATAATTGCTAGTGATTTGCCTACTCTTCACGGAGACCTATATCAATTCTGGCTGCTAAATGAACAAAGTGAGGAGGAATGAATTTGGACAACGCTATACTCCATTGGACCTCTCTCATCAATTGAAGATCCGATTTATTTTATGCATGATAAAATGATTCCAGCAAGGCATCTTTGGGAGAACATTACATGGGGACTTGACATGAATGATGATAAAATTATACTTCAAAAGGTCAGGGATGGATGGACCAAGGAACTGCATGGTTTGACTTTGGATTGACCATTTCGATTTAAGCATACTCCTACTTATAGAGAAAGTCTAATGGTTTTAGATGATCCTAATAATTGATAATACTTTATAATTTTTTTAAAAATATTTTTCATGTTAAGCATTTGATTGGTCATATTTGTACTCCAGTAGAATATTCCTTTTTCATTTCAAACAATCACAAACTAATACTTAATTGATGAATTTCGCCTATCATTTTATATATGTGAATTGAAAATAGGCTTCAATGGAACAATTTGTAAAGCCTATTTCCAATTTTATTAGGTCAATCATTTCTTTGTGGGATTTCATGGATTTTTACTTTGAAACTTGAGTACTAATCTAAGTCAATGCTCTTTTCATTCTTAATTGAAATTTTTAGAAAATTAGGGGGGGTTATTATGCATTTATGTACATTGTTTTCTATGATCTTTCTATAGTTGGAGATGTACAATAGATGAATACAAGATCTAGATGGGTTTTGGTCTAAATTTGGATAACAATTTTATTAGATGAGTAAGATGAGTACTTGTACTTTGGAATAACAAGATTAGGGTACTTTCTTTATGGTATTTCCCATTTTAGTCTTGCTTCCATTTTCCTTTTGGTAATGTTAAGCCATAAGATAAGTACCTATACTTTTTTTCATTAAATATTTGTTGCACTATTTCAATTGTTCAAAGGTGATATCACTAACATCTATCTCATTTCTTGTTGTGTAGGGCTATGTTGGAATCCATAGTCTAGGATTCAAAGACTTTCTACTAAAGTCAGAGCTTCTTTTAGCCATAGTGGAACCAAAAGTTTGTCACCAATTGATTAGTGTGAAGTTGAAGCATGTTGAATATGTAAGATTGTGTGGAGACATGGTTAATGAATATAGGGGATATGACTTTGATTCTTTAGGATTACATACTCATAATTTGGGATTATAATTAGATGTTTTTCAGGGATTGTGAATTGTTTTGTAATTATGTTTTTACTTTCTATAAAATAGTTCAAGGTTGAGTTGTTTTCTCTCAGGCCAATGAAGCCATTTAATCCATTAATTTATGCTTCTCTAAACTCTCTCGTTACTTTTTCCAATGAACTTCAACGAAGCAAATTATGCTAATGAGAAATCAATTTTAAAAACTTTGCTAAGTCAAGCAAATTATAAAAATCTTTTTGTTTGCAAAATAAATTCAAAATCGGGTTTCATTAAAATTTCCTCTATACCTTCTCTCTTTTTTTATGGTTCAACATGACATTGATTTGATAGAGAAACTAGACTATTTTTCTGCAGTTGCTTTCCTTGGATATATTGCGATGTTTTAATGTTAAGGATGAAACTCCTCTAATTGCTTTTATCACCATCTATATAATATATCTCAACTTCTGTAAACTGGACTATGGTTTTTTGTTGATGTTGGTTAGCAATATAAACAAAACTTTAGGACCAAGGAGAATCATTTGATTCTACTTCTCGCTAAAGCAAGCTCCCCATGTAGGTAGCATGTACGGGTCCTAAACATAATAGTTGTTGCTACAGGCAAATGGCACATGCATAGGCAACCAAGTGCCAGCGTGTGTGATGCATAGGCACTGCTTACTGATAAATGAATAAAATGTCTATAAATATGTTGATTATCACCTCTTGATTGGTTGTTAATTTATGGTTTTTGGTGTACTTTTGTCTTAGTTTAGTTAGTTTATTCTTGGTACTACTATAGTCTACATTTGTCTTTTCAGGTTAGCAAAAGAGACTTTAAAAGGAGAATAAAATCTGAGTTTTGGAGCATATTTGGATCAAGAACAAGCCAAGGAAGAAGATATGAAGAATTGAAGTCAATTGCACAAAGAAGTAAAAAGAGACCATGAAGCTAGCACCGAACAAGGCCTGGCCGTGTCTTGAAGCACGGCCGTATTCTGTGCAAAGTCACGGCCTTCTAGAAGCCTTACAGCCTGAAACACAGGCAACTCGTGTCCTGGAACAAAGCCGTGTTCCAGGTAAAATTACTATATAAGGACGTCCTCCAAGCCACCTGAAGAAACAATTAGGATACATTAGTTTCTCTTAATTAGGATTATTAAAACTTGAGTTTTCTTGCTTTCTTAGGAGTTTTCTAAGTTCAATTTAGGATTCTTTCATCTTCTTTTATGTTCTTTCAAGGATTCTAGTTT
>JANHAO010022189.1:0-12276 GCA_026873985.1 Saraca asoca
AACGACGTCGTTTTGGCCTGGGCCAAAACGACGCCGTTTTGCCCAGGCCTTAAGGCCCGGGCGTTTGGCCTTTCGGCCTTACCCCCGCGAACAGAAGCGTTTCAGCTTCCCCTGTTTTTGAAAAATCGAAAACGTCCTTTCATCTTTCGGCGTCCTCGCACGTTTTTCGGCGTCCCAGCAGCTCCGACCGCCTCCGTCCAGCACCGGCTAGCACCGAGCAGCCTCCTTCTTCCGGCGTGGACCTTCGGTTGGACCGGGGCGTTTGAATCGGGTACGGTGGCTCGCGAAGACCGTTCGGCTTCTCCGCTTCCCGCTGCGTTTTGAGCAGCTTCTAAAGGTTGGTTGAGCTTGCTCCCTTTACTAATTAGTAGTCTATAGCTCTCTACTATCCAGATCTGGGGTTGAATGTTCAATTGGGTGCAAGAAAATTTTTGAAATTTCTGGACCATTTTGCCCTTGCTCAGTCGAACACTCCTTCACTAGTTCTATCTCATTTTGGTCAAACCACGTTAAAAGGCTCTATGTTGCTTGCTACTCTTCCCCTTCTTCTTGCCTTCTGCATTGCTAGATTACAGTTTGTGGTCCCAAAAGAATCCTTCATTGACTAGAGTTTGGCCCAAAACTAAAATCCACCATGAACATTTTAGCACCATCTATAGAGATCTCATATGTTCTCTGGTTTGTTTTTACTGTAATGGCCAAGGGAAGAGCCACCAGAGTTTCAAATGCATTGCTTAATCCTCCAGAAGGTCATGTGTCTACCACAAACTCCTCCACTGCTCCCGTCATTAGCACAACCACTGGCTTGCCCCTAGTCAGTTCTATTCAACTTGCTATTGTTGCTAATGGCACTCATGGAACATAGGGTTAGCTTCAACGTCAAGAAAAACTAGAAAATATGATGGGAGAGTTGACTAAAGCAGTCACAATGCTAGTGCAAGAGGCAAATGGAGACAACAACACTCGTGAAGGTTCACTAGCAGTAGCAGGTTAGATGTTTGGGCAATGCCAATTAAGAAAATTCTCCAGCTTACTACTTGCAAAAGCAAACTCTAGGTTATAGCTCTTATGACCACGAGGACCACAGGATCTAACAATCTTCCCACCAGCAATCTAGGGCATGAGACCCATTGGTTGAAGAATTATTTCAAAAAAATGATCTGGCTGAAGGAATGCCTTTGAGCTCCGAATGATTAAGCTCGCTATGAAGAAAGGTCACCACTCTCTAAGGAAATTGAGGCTCGAACCCTCTCCCTCAAGTTTAAGGTCCCCTCGATTCTGGTGTACAATGGGGACTCTGATCTGTACAACCATCTGGATGCATTCAACATTTAGATGGACTTGCAAACGACTGATTCTCTGGTCAAATGTCGAGTTTTCTGGGCTAAGTTGGGAGGTATACCCTGAGCCTAGTTCAGAAGCCTCCCAGCTCACTTGATTTGTAGTTAGGAAAAGTGTTAATAGAAGTTCATCAGCCAGTACCAAGTGCTAAAGAGACAACTCATGCCCCCTGCCATCTTGCCATGATTTTTCAGCGCAAGTATGAGTCGTTGAAGGACTACATTGCTAAGTTCAGGTTAGAAGCCAATTCAATGGAGAATCCATTTGAAGAAACCATGTTGGCAATGATCTTTGTGGAGCTTCATAAATATGGAAAGCTATACAATAGCCTGTATAAGTCCTCGATAAAGGATCTTACTGAGTTTTATAAGCGAGCTACTAAGCAGGTCAAGTGAGAAGAGATTTTTGGCTCGGGAAAGTCCGATAAGAAGGATGAGAAAGATAGCTCCTCTCATAGAAGGAAAACAGGTAATGTAGACCAAGGTGACCACTCTATTGAGTGAGCCACGAAGAAGTCCAAAAGGCCCAGAGGTGAGTGACCTCAACATTTAGATCGCCATAAGCAATACAGCATCTTATCAGACTCTTAGGATAGGATCATCGTGACAAAAAGGGATAGAGAGGACTTTGGGATGCTTGCACGCTCTAAGATCCCTTATAGACAGAGGAACCAAGAAGAGTTTTGTGCTTATCATAATGAAGCTGGCCACGGAACCTCAAATTGTTGGGCTTTTAGAGATATGATTGAAGACCTAGTCAGGAAAGGCCGACTAAGAAAATATATTGTATGACCTGTGAGGTAGCAATCTTAGCATCCCTAGTGAGATGCTGGGCAAGAGCTAGGGGGCTCGGTCTAAATTATACATTGACAATGTATCTTGAATCCCAAAATTAATGTAAATACTTTCCTCCATTTCTGTTGAAAGAAACTTTGTTTGCTAGTCGGTTTAGCCCTCTTGCAAGTTCTTTTATGCATGCTCTTAGTTTACTTTTTGATATCAAGCACCTACAGTCTTCACAGCTCTCATGCAACTGGACGAAATTGCTAGCCTTTGAGCTAAGGCCCCCTGAAGCTTATTTCAAAGATGAATTGATGAAACTGCTAACTTTTGAGCTGAGGCACCAGGGCTCATCCTAGAAACTCATTATCCAACTACGACCCTTGGTCCTGTTGAGGTGTGGAGACACTTAAAATAAACTCACTTAACTAGTTGAGTTATAAGCTCGCTGAGGCATGAAGATGCTCAAAACAAACTCACTTAACCAATTGAGCTAGGGGCTCACTCAAGCATGGAGATGCTTAAAATAAACTCACTTAACTAGTTAAGCTGTAGGCTCACTGAGGTGTGGAGACGATCAAAACAAACTCACTTAACTAGTTGAGCTAAAGGCTCACTAAGGCGTGGAGATGCTCAAAACAAACTCATGATGCCAGCGTAGTTGCGTGCTTGCTAAGGCATGGAGGTACTCTTAAACACTCAATGGCAGCATAACTGTTTGCTCAAAGCACAAAAATTGACCTGATTATTTGCCTAAGGCAATAAGATCACTATGTTCGCAGCTCTCATGTGACCAAATGTTCGCAGTTCTTATGCGACCAAATGGTCACAACTTTTATGCGACCAAATGTTCACAGCTCTCGTGTAGCTTTCTGTTAGACATGATTCTTATGTTATATGCTCATACAATATTTATTTGCGGGATGTCTTGCTTATGCCTATTGCTCATAAAGGAGTTTGGCTAATTGGCTATTTGAGTATCTCATTGCGAACCACAAGAGTTTGCATTATTATTTATGGAGTACAGAAAGTTAAGAACAGCATGCAAAAACCACAAAGAAAGGTTTTATTCATTAAAAGGGCCTCGACGAGATATATTTACATCAGAAAGAGTCAAAATACAAGTTAGAGAAAGCTATAGCTAGTTCTTTCTGGAAGAAAGATTGTTGCACAAGGGGAAGGCTCCCATCAACCTGAGAGGGAATGAGCATTACTGCCCCTTAATCTTCCTTGTCCAGCGGCTTCTTTCTTAACTCACAAAGAGAGTAACTCAAGAAGCGATAGGAGCCTAGCCAATAGGGCAAAATCCTATGGTGAAGCCAATGGGAAATAATCCAAGATCCGTATGAGATTCCTCCATGTTACTGGAGAAGTTGTGTCTTTGAAGTTTCTTATGCAGCAGGCCATACACACCACAGTGGAAAGATGGAATACTAGAAATAAGGGAGGCTTATCTAGGATATCCATGGTTTGTTTAGTGAAAAAGCAAAAGAAACTTCTTGTACCTTAAATAGAGCCAAGCTTAGCCTCACTGAAGGGACTAAACGAATCTCCCAACTACCTTCATTTATTGCCTAAAAAAAGAACGAGGCTGACTCATTAATAATCGTGAAACACGTACTATGGAAGGTATAGCCTGGAATAGATGAAATGATAGATTTGATGAAAACTTTAACTGAGCTAAATTTTATGAGCGAACGACCTCCAAAAAATTTCAACTCCTAGCCCACGAAGTGTATGAAACAAGAGTATATGTTTCTTTAATCAACCCTAGCCCATCTAATCCAAAGGCTAACATTGATGTCTACCTTGAGTCACTAATAAGAAAGCTTAAGTAGTTATGGGATAAAGGTGTGCAAACATATGATATTTCCTTGAAACACAATTTCACCTTAAGAGATGCAGTAATGTGGATAATCAATGACATCCATATGCATGGGATGTTATTTAGTTGGCAAGCACACAACAAGTTATCATTCCCCATTTACTTGGAAAGCTCGAAGGCCTTCACATTGAAATATGGTCAGAAGACTTCTTTCTTCAACTATTATCACTGTTGGTTCCCAATGTCCTACTAATATAGAAGGAATAGATGCTTTTGGGAAAAGTAAGGTGGAAAAATCACATTTGCCTCCAAGATTGATCGGTTAATAAATTTATGAAAGAGTCATGGATATTTCATGTGTTACAGATATGGGTCAAGCAACAAAAACAAAGGGTTATAGTGTGTACCACAACTGGACTAAAGGAAGCATCTTTTGGGATCTATGTTATTGAAAAAGAAATTTAATTCATCACAATTTGGATTTCTTGCACAGTGAGAATAATGTGTTTAACAATGTATTCAACACAATGATGAATGTTAAGGGTAAAACTAAAGACAATGAAAAAGTAAGAATGGATACCAAAGAGTTATGTAAGCTTAGGGAACTGGAATTAGTGGGTAATGGGAGGATCATTAAACTAAAGACATAATACTCACATAATGTGGAACAATAAAAAATAGTGTGTAAATGGGTTAATTGGCTAAAGTTTCCTAGTAACTATGCTTCAAACTGGTCAAGATGTATAGGCATGAGAGAGGGTAAATTACTTAGGATTAAGAGTCAAGACTGCCATGCATTCATAGAGTGATTGTTGCTAATTGCCTTCAGAGCTTTTCCAAATACCATTTGAAATGTAATAATTGTGCTAAGTCTGTTCTTCAAATATTTATGCTTGAGATCACTACAGGAAAATCACTAATTGCAAATAGAGTAAAACATCAATGTCACTATATGCAAATTAGAGCAAATCTTTCAACTAACCTCTTTCAATTCAATAGACCACCTTCCAATTCATTTACCATATGAGGCCCTAGTTGGTAGCCCATTTAATATCATTAGATGTATCCCTTTGAGAGTTAAACACAAATGTCACTACAAGTTCTTACATTAAATATGAAGCCTTAGTAATATTTGTCATGTTTTCTCTTTCTTGTCATCTAGGTTCCTGCATAAATTAAAAAAGAAAGTAAAGAACAAAGCTTGAGTAAAAGGTTCTATATGTGAAGCTTAAATCACTAAGGAGACTTCCACATTTTGTTCATGCTACTTTGAGCCCCATGTTCACTCCAAGAGGGCAAAAGTCCCTAGGAATGACAAGAGAGATGGCATTGATGAAATTCATGATGCTTATTCTATATTCAATTGTCCTTAGTGTGCTATAAGGTAGTCTAAGTCACGGTACTTGTCTAATCGAGAGTACTATGTAGCTTAAGCATACATTTTGTTAAATTGTGAGAAGTGCAACCTTATTTCAAGTAAATTGTCTCCTACTTAATAAAACTATTTATCAATGAAACATGTAATGATTTAACAATAATTGTGGTCCAATTGCAATATTTTTGTTGACAACTTATGTTACTCATCACCATGTATTAGTTATTATAGGTGAAAATTAGTCTCACCCAAATAGGCTGAAGGCTTAGTAGAAACTAAATCCGAAGGACGTCCAGCTTGCTAAGGGTAGGCGCACGAGGTCCAGGCTCATGAGCTCGGCAAATCGTCCCAACTCATTGAGTCCTAACTTGTCATGTCTTAGCTCACATGAAGATTAAGCTTGCATCTCGACCTCAAGCTCATCCTCACTACTCAAAGGGTAACAGTGACCTCCCACTAGGGACTTTGGCTCATGAAGGTTAAATATCCCTCCAAGGCTGAGAGCTCCCTGAGAAGGAGCTCCAGATAGACTTGCATTAAGCCTGCATTCCAACTAACCATAGGGGTCCACCCCATAGAAAGCAACCTATAGCAGTCGAATTATAGGAGTTCTATTGTCTTGTACATTTATTTCTTGATGTAATAGAACTATGGCTTGTAATCATTGCATGTAACGCTTCTTCCTCTACAAATAGGAAATCATTGTTAGAAGAGTCAAAGGCAGATGAAAAATAAGAAAAACTCTGTAAAACTTTCTCTTAAAATCACTAAAAAACTCCACCGTAGGCGTAGGGTCTAGTGCCACCCAGATTTTAGCTAAACCACATTAAAAATATTGCCCGTCATTCCCAATTTTCTCCCTTTTTCTCCGTCATCCTCTTCTCTCTTTTATACGATTCACAAGGAAACAGTTTAGGCCTTAGAACTATTCACCATTGACTAGAGTTTGCCCCTAGAACCAAATTCCACTATTAATATTTTGGCACTGTCTGTGGGGATCCATCTGTTTCTAAATCATTCTTTTGACCGGCCCCAATGATAAGAGGGAGAGCCACCAGGAGTTCCAACACTCTGGTCATTCACCCGACATAGCCTCAGCTACTTCTTGAAGACATGGTAAGAGAGTTAGCTGAAACTGTTAAAACACTGGCACAAGCAAAAGCTTGAGATGCATAAAGGCAAGAAGAAATTGTGGCATAGCTCCAGTAGTTGTATGAAGAAGCTCGAAGAGAGGTTCGTGAGGACTGTCATGACCAACAGTCAGGGGGCTCATAGCAAGCTAAAAGTTCTGGCCCCTAACCCAAGGTTTAGGATCCAATAATGAGGCAAGTCCTGTAAAGGCTAAAATAATCAACCTTGCTACGAGGAAAGCTTGCCATTCTATATGGAAATTGAAATGTAGCCCCTTCTACAGAAACTTAAAGTGCCAACGATCCTATTGTATGATGGGAATAGTGACCCAAGTGACCATTTGGATGCATTCAATGTCCAAATGGATCTTCAAACTACTAACCCCTTGGTCAAGTGTCGCATCTTTCCCGTCACATTGGGAGGTATCCCTAGGGCATGGTTCAGAAGCCTCCTGCCTCGCAGCATCAACAACTGGGAAGAACGCCAAAAGAAATTTGTCGACCAATATCAGGCATTGAAGAGGCAACTCACACCTCCCTGCCACCTCGTGATAGCCTTTCAGCGTAGGGGTGAATCGCTGAAAGATTACATAACCAGGTTCAAGCATGAAGCCAACTCGATGGAAAATCCTTTCAAGGAAAGCTTCTTAACAACAATCTCAGTGGGAATTTACAAAGATAGAAAGCTATACAAGAGCCTCTTCAAGTCCCTAGCTTGAGACTTTGTCGAGTTCTACAAGTGAGCTACCAAACAAATAAAATGGGAAGAAACCTTTGGGATAGAAGGGCCCAAGCAGAAGGCAGGCACCAATAGTCCTACCATGGGCAAGAAAAGGGGTGATGAGAGCTACGGTCACGACCCTGACCCTTAGCTCGTGAAGAAGGCAAAGCCTCAATAGCCTTAGCCTAAAGGTTGCTTTGAAAGCTACAATATCTTGTCAGACACGCAGGATAGGATTTTTGCCACGGAGAGGCATAAAGAAGATTTTAGAAAGTCTAGGCCAATGAGGGCCCCCAACAAGTTCAGAGACTCTAGTAGGTTCTGTGCTTGCCATAATGAGGTTGGGCACACCACCCTAGAATGTTGGGTGCTAAAGGATGCCATTGAAGACCTTATCAGAAGAGGTTGCTTGTAGGACTACGTGGTAAGGCCATCAGCGCAACGAGCTTAACAAGCTCAGTAGGTCACTGATCAAAAACTCGAGCCTTCCATCAAAACCATATTCTAATCTTATAATATTCTAAGATTAATGATAGAATTATGAACTTTTGTTGATTAATGATCTCCAGTGAAACGCTGCACAAAAAGAAGGCAATTCTTTATTGATTTGATTTTATTCTTAGCTGATTGGCTGAAGCATGAAAGTGCTGCAAAAATAGCGATGAGCTATCATCTCACTACTAAAAGAAAGAAAAACATTCGAGGGTGAGATGGCGCAAAGCCTACCTCACAATAAAAAAAAAAACATCCGAGGGTGAGATGACATAAAGCTTACCTCACGATAAGAAAAAGTGCCCAAGGGTGAGATGGTGCAAAGCCTACCTCACAATTGAAAAACATCCAAGGGTGAGATGGCACAAAGCCTACCTCATAATTGAAAAAAATCCGAGGGTGAGATGGTGCAAAGCCTACCTTGCGATAAGAAAATGCATTCAAGGGTGAGATGGCACAAAGCCTACCTCATGATAAAAAAAAACATCTAAGGGTGAGATGGCAAAAAGCCTACCTCATGATCGAGAAACACATCTGGGGATGAGATAGCATGAGGCCTACCCTATCGACACATGTGAAATAAACAAAATTACAATTTAACAAGCTGGGAGCTCACTGTAGCGCGAAGATGCTAAAATCAACTGCAGCTCCTAAGTAGTCACCTATCCACAGCTAGCATACGATCAAACACTTGTAGCTCGCATGTGATCTCTTGTCAAAGTGCAGCTTACATGTATCCTAACTATTGCTCGTTACAAAATAGGGCAATCAAATGACAAGATCATTTATAAACTAAAGAAGTATGGCCAAGATCAGATGAAGTGAAAGATTGAAAGCTCAAAATGACAACACGACAGAGCAAAATACTTTGACTAAAATAGCAAAAGTTGTAACTCCTAGTCCCCGAAGCAAACTGAGAGTTAGGGGGCTTATGTCATAGGTGAAAATTGGTCTCGCCTAAGTAAGGCAAAGGCTTAGTAGAAACTAAGTCTAAAGGACATCTAGCTGGCTAAGGGCAAGTGCACGAGGTCCCAGCTCACAAGCTCGACAAATCATCCAGCTTGCCGAGTCCTACCTTGCCATGTCCCAGATCATACAAAGACTAAGCTTGCATCCCGACCTTAAGCTCATCCTCGCTACTTGAAGGGCAACAGTGACCTTCCATTAGGGACCTCGACTTGTGAAGGTCAAATATCCACTGAGGTTGAGAGCTTCGGGAGAAGGAGCCCCCAAATAGGCTTGTGTCAAGCCTGTATTCCAACCAACTAGAGGGGCCTGCCCCACAGAAAGCAGCCTACAACAGCCGGATTGCAGGAGTTCTACTATCTTGTACATTTATTTCTTGATGTAATGGAACTATAGCTTGTAATCATTACAGTAACCTTTCTTCCTCTGCAAATAGGAAATCATTGTTAGAAAAGGGGGAGGTGGATGAAAAATAAGAAAAACTCTCTAAGACTTTCTTTCAAAATCAATAAAAAAACTCCGTCATGGACGTAAGGTCCAGTGCCACCCGGATTTAGCCAAACCATATTAAAAATACTACTTGCCATTCCCTGTTTTCTCCCTTCCTCTTCATCATCCTCTTCTCTCTTTTATACAATTTGTAAGGAAATAGTTTGGCCTCAGAACCATTCACCATTGACTGGAGTTTGCCCCTAGAACCAAATTTCACTGTCAACATTAGTGATGTTAAGTTGAATAATGAAATTAACAATGAATTTGTTAGTTAGTTTTGAGGCTATGTAAATAGACCTATAACTTCCCATGCATTGAAATGTTTCATGAATTTTCTAATCTTATATGTTTTTTCCAACACAGGTGCTTGATTCAAGTAACATGGTAATCGGTGTAATTAGATGCATAGGTTGGAGACCCAATAGAAAGGTCCAAACTAGGCCTATTTATTTTGTGAATGGTTATAAGTTTCACACTAAAAGATGGAGCTTGCATAAATTTGCCTCCAACTATGATGTATGCACTAAGGGATCAAACATTTCCCAGTTAGAAAATTATTACTACCAAAAACTTTAAGAATTCTTGGAGTTGGGGTATAGTAGGTTTCCAATACGGAGGGTAATTTTGTTCAATTGTGATTAGTTTAATCGAACCTTTGATATGGGTACTAGGATCCATCCTCAATAAAAGATTAAGGAAGTTTGTGCCACTGACAAGTATAGCAAATATGACCCTTTCATCCTAGCATAACAAGCAATTCAAGTCTTTTACACTTTATATCCAGGTGGATTGAGATATTGATCAAACTGGTTAGCAGTCATCAAGACTAAAGCACGTTCCCAGGTCGATGCTTCAATTGTAGTGGCTACAAATAATGTTTTCCAATATGATGAAATCATTAATACATCATCAATTATGGTTGGGTATGACAATACACATTCACTGAGGAATGAGACATGTGATAATGAAGAAGTGGAATGGATATTTGAAAAGACATTGCAAGAAGAACAAATGGTATTTGATGAAGACAAAGGAAGAGGAAGATGATAAAGAAGACAATGATGAAGAGGAAGTGAAAGACCAAGGAAGACAAGGAGGAGGAGAAGGATGAAAATATAGAAGAAAACTTCGAAGATTAATTAGATTAGTGGTGTATGGGTGACACTATATGGTGAATATGATCATAGATTGATTTCATTGATTTTATTTCATATCACTAATGTTGGATTTTGGATTGGCTTGATTTTATATGTTTAATCTAGGCTTTCTTCTATGTTCCCCTGATTAGCTTGATCTTATATATGTCTCTTATTAAGTCAAAACACTCTAACATTGAAAGTCTTCGTAATCGGTATTTTCATTTGTATATGCATCATCTGGTGTGAAAAATGCTTTAACTTTTGGAATACATGAATTTCTCCCACAAAGTTATATTTTTCCAAGCCCTAGCTTCTATCTTGTCAATACTTGTTACTTGTAGGAACTGTGTGATGCTAATGTACTAGAGGACCAAGAAAAGAAAACGGATGACATTTATAATGAATCATTGGCCATATACCATGTTTTTTACAATTATCCCATATTTCAAAGTTCAATAAAGTACTACCTATTTGTGTGGAAGGTTGTAGGATTGATGCTTGTAAGTATTTATAGCCTCAAATTGGTTATAGGACCCTTGGGATCTATATCACAGGATACATTTGGTTAATTATGTGCCTATAGTATAATATTGTGCTTTAGGTCCTAATTGACCAAATGTTTGCTATGACATCGATGCCAAGACTTTCACCTAGTTTGATGCTATAGAACTTAGAAGCATAGGTCCTATAACCTTCTATACAAACATACAGTAACTAATTGAAAGTCACAATGTGGGATAATCATAAATGATAAGGTATATGGCCAATGCCTAATTGTCAATGTCATCAACTTTCTTTTTTCTATCCTCCAGGTCAATGGCATCATATAGCTCCTACAAGTCATAGGCATTAGAAGAATGGAAGCTAGGCTTGGGAAAATACAGCTTTGCATGGGAATTAATGAACATGAAAAGTTAAAGCATGTATCACACCAAATGACACATATATGGATGAAAATGTTGTTACAATGTGTCATTTTCACTTACAAACACATATGGGTAGGTAGAAGACTGCACTAATGAATTCAGATTTTGTTCAACCATTTAATTTTGTGATTTCTTTTGCATAATTTCATATGAATTTTGTTTCCATTTTATGTTCTCTAGAATAATTTAGGTAGGCTAAACATGTGCTGGCTATATTCAATGTTTATTTGATAAGGAATTTTAACAAGTTAAACAAAATGGGGCTGATAGGTTTAAATTATGTAGGATCTATAATTCCCTAGTTAGTGATAGATTTTCTTTAAATATTCTAGTTAGTGACAAAATAGCCTAAAATTTCTCCAAATAGTGGCAAAATTAGTGACGAGCACTAAAATGTATTTCCATTAGCAACAAATTTAGTAATTAACTACATAAATACTCATTCAATAGTCAATTAATTCCTAGATACTTAATGGCAGACACTCTTAATCAGGCAATTTTTTAGCAATAGAAGAGTTTTGTCACTATAAATTGGAGGTCACTTTCTAAATAAATGTTGGAGTCATATTTTATGAACTTTAGTGACAAATTTCAGATTTTCATTGCTAATGTTTTATCAATGCACTTTTAATGACAGATGGACTTCTATCACTAATTCCATCAGTGTTTATTTTGGTGACGAATTTCAATGGCATTAGTGACAAAATTTTTTGATGCTAAATCCAGAATTTCATGTAGTGTATTATTTAAAATTACAATAGTATATGGGGCAAATTACACTCACTTCTCTTGATATTTAATGTAATTACACTCACAATCCTCCTATTTTCATAAAAATACACTCACCTCCCTTATTTCTTTCTTTTTTTGAGCATGGGAGGTGAGTGTATATTTAAAATATAAAGGGAAAGGGAGGGGAGTGTACATGAAAAGGAATGTTAGCTTATATTTTTTTTTAAAAAAATAGAATAGGTGTAGGTATAATTACACTAAACCTCAAGGGGAGTGAGTTTAATTTTCCCTAGTATATAATATGTATATTAAAAATTTTCTTTTATATCTTCACAAAAATTTTGGCAAATTTTAGTGG
>JANHAO010022190.1:0-12277 GCA_026873985.1 Saraca asoca
ACATATAAATGGACTATACTTTAAGATAGCAATACACACATTTAATTTACATATGTTGCCCACATATTAGATTTTTTCTAACATATATTACAATTGTGACAAGAATCACAACTATATTTTGAATGAATTTGGCTACATTAACCTCTTATTTTATAGTTCTTTTGCAATACAAAGACTTTAATCCATGCTAATCTTTCATATCTCTATTTGATAGTAACATCACTAAAAGAACTCAAAACAACTTATATTTAATGTTTTTATATAATTAATTTAATGTTGTGTTTTAGTTATAGGGTTTGGTTCTGTCAATCATTGGATTTCTCCTCAAATTTTAAAAATATGCTTGTATCTTATATATATCTCATCACGTTGGAATCACACATATTGTCATATATTTGCATGCAACATAGTTCATAGTCTGTCATATATTTGCATGCAACATAGTTCATAGTCTTTCAAAACTTTATCACATTATTATATTATGAGTGGATAAATTTTACTTTTTTTTAATTGTATATCTTATATTTATGTTTTTTATTTTCAGATATATGTATTCACCTTTTTTTAATTGCTTAGAATAGGAGATATCGAATATAGATTTAAAACACATAAATAAAAAAAATGAGTTTATGTTTATAAACATAGAAAAGTGTGAATATAAGTAAATTAAACTATATAAAGTAATTATAGTTTGACCATTTTGTATTATTTGGCTAGTATGTGTATATAGAGATTTGGATAGGACCAAAATTTTTACAGATCATGTTGGAAAGAGATAGATATAAAATTTTTATATAATAGGATTTATAGAAAACCATAATTTATCTCTTTACAAATATGAAAAGATATATATATATATATATATATATTTGTGTGTGTATACATTCAAATGAAATGCAAATAAAGTGTCGCCAGAAAAGGACATTTGCTTTCAAGCTTTCAAAAAGAGGAAGATGCTATCCCAGATAAAATAATAAGATTTTTGTCAGTACTTCTACTATAGCAAATAATTAAATCTATTGTACACTGTAGCGATACATTGTTTAGGTATTGTTATAGATTCCAAATTTCATTAGAAATAGCTCATATCTCCCAAATGTAAGGTATGAGTTGCCAATCCCTCTTCCTAACTTCTCTCTGGAGCTTTTCTGGAGTTTTGCCAAATCTGTAAGCCTTCTTGACAAATTAATAAAATTTTAATTTTGCATATAGTTTGCATTTACATACTTTACTTTGTTATAGTCATGCTATGATCCTTACTTCTTTAATCTTTATTTTATTCGTTTAGGGGTCATGTTTGCGGTTTCTGGTATCAAACCCTTTGGGAAGTAAGGATAGCTAGATGAACTATAAATTATTATTATTTTATGAAGCCTATGCTAATGTTTGAGCATGAAAATGATTTGGATATGCTGTTAGCTCGTTGTGAAAACATGGATTTGTTAAGGAGTGTAAGTCCTCGTTTGAGTTGAGTTAAGAAAGAGTCAGTTTTTATCACCCATGTTCCTATGTATATCGTAAGACGAGGCTGAATTATATCCAAAGAAAAATTCACATTGAGATCTTAGTATCTAATTCATTTAACAACTATAATTTGTAGTTTATATTGTTGTCTTTGTAGTACTTGAAAATTATGATATTAGAGTAGGAGAAAAGTATGACTTTTTATATCTATTTATTTGCATTTTTTTAATTGTTATTATGTTTAAATCTCTATCAACTAAATTCTCTTTTTCTACAACATCTTCAAATAGTTCTTCTAAAATCGAATTTAAGGATGATTCAGGATCTATTTTTAAAGAACATAGATTTTGAAAACATAAATCAACAGATTGATGACTAAAAATCTCTTTTTGGAAATTGAAGATGGCATATAATGCTAATTTTTTTGGAAAAATATTTGTTATGGTAACCTTTGGCTTTTCATGCCATATTTCAAGTTCCATTTGAATGATCTTTTCAGAATGGGTTTTTGAGTGATATTTGGCTTGGATCTTTATGGACTATGGGTCCAATTTGATAATGGAAGGACTAGCCTTGGTCATTTGTTTGGATTTTTCTGTGATCAACTGGATTAGTTTAGATTTGGTGATGAAGAGGGCTTTATCTTCATTTTTTTCTTCGGTGATCTCGACCCAAGATTTTTTGGCAAGGCCAAGGGGATTTGAATTGCAATAGATTGGAGAGTTTCTATTGGAAAGTTAAAGTCTATTGGGGAGTGGGCTTTGACTAATTTAGGGGTTACTTGGACTAAAGACGCTACTTGCTTTTCTTTGTCTTTGGATTTGAATGCCAATAGGGCATTTGATTTAGAGCATGAGTCCGAAAGGGTCATCTCTATAGGTCCCAAAAAATATATATGTATATATATATCAAAGTAATAAAAATGATCTTGCCCTTTTTACATTAGTAAAATGTATATTCTTCTTTAAAATAAATTGGATTCTTTTTGGATTGCAAAAGTGGAAGTCTTAATGAAATTGTTTTTGAATTTGAATTAGGAAGCTAATTTGATAATTAGAAGTATATTGGAGTTACCGATTTGATATGATGTGATATTTTAGATCCAATTAAAACAATTAACAAAATTATATGAGAGTGTATAAAAACAGATTATTGCAAAAAACAAAATTGCAGTATTACAAAATGTAATCTTGCAATAAGAATAAATTGTAGAATGTAAAGAATTGTAAAGAAACAATAAAGACACTACAATTTTTAAAGTGGTTCAACTTCACTTGAAACTACAATTGAAGTCTACATCCATTGAATTAATCCTCAATCGGATGACTTCTTTTATTATTACAACAGGATTTTAACTGAGCTCTTGAATAGTCAGTTCATACAACAAGATTTACATTGAGCTCTTATAAAACCTAAAACACAAGAATTAACTGGGCTCTTGCTAACCTAGATACAACAATTTTTCTATTTCATCAGACAATAATCAACCTCATAACCTAGAGATGTAGAAAGAATTCAATGCAAACTTCAACTAACTATAATCAACCTCATAGCTAAAGAAGATGCAAAGGGAAGATCAACCTCTTCCTTTGTATCTTCAATTTCTATCAACCTAGAGATTGTGAAATTGAAAATCAGGACACAGATTCGTAATAACCTAGAAATATGAAAGTAAGATCAAGAATAGGTAAGATATACAATACCAAGTTTGAGATGAAGATCTCAAGCATCTAGTTGTAAAATTCTCTTCAAATCTTGATGAAAGATCCTTGAATTAATCAGAAAAAGTGCGGTAGTGATGAATCTTGTTAAGCACAAATAGCTCTAAGATTTTTGCTCTATGTGTTTGTTATGAAAATTGTTAGGTTTGAAATAGGGTTAGGGGTATTTATAGTTATTGTAACTGACATTTGAAAAATAACTAATTTTCAGTTCTTGAATCGATTCATGATTTGATTCATAGTGGTTACTAACTTATGAATCGATTTATGAATTGATTTATCTATAAATGTCATAAAGAAATTCAAGACTTGAATTAATTAATGAATTGAATCATAGGATATTGAAATCAGGTTTTGAATCGATTAGCAAATTGACTCAGATGATTTTCCTACCCTTTGGTAAAAACATTTTTCAAAACTTTTCTTCATGAATTGATTCGAATAGTTTTCACAAGTTTTTTAACATGAATCAATTCACAAAGTGTAAATGGTTTTTATAAAACTTGCACTTGTGAAAGATCTTTTTAAAAACTTGTTTAAAAACTATTTGATTTTCACTTCAAGATATTTATTACAACCTTGAATAGAATTTCACTTACAAAAGATCCTATAAAAGATAAAATAATTTCTAAATGAAGTTGTGAATCTCTTGAATCATATGCACTTTGATCTTGCAAAACAAATATCAAATAGTAAAATATTTAATTAGATACAAATTGTTTTCAACATCAAAACTAAGAGGAATGATGATAATAAAGTAATCATATAAAAATGCTAACACTCTCATTAGCTAGGCTAATAAGGCTAACAATCTCCCCCTTTTTGATGGTGACAAACAATTTTAGATAAGCATGAAAATTTGGGATTAGAGATTAATTAAGCATTTTTAAAAACAAATTTTGATAAAATCTTATTTTTTTTATTTTTACTCTCCCCCTTTCAAAATGACTTTGTTCATATATCATACTATATCTCTCTTTTAATTATGTCTCCCCCTTTTGAATTGAGATTAACATCTCCTTTTGCAAACCTCATTTTTTCATTTTTATCCTCATTTCTCTCTTAATAATAACAGTTTCTACTCTCTATCTAAAATTTTCACTTGTCCCTCTTTTGGCACATCAAAAAGGCAAGAATGCATCATTTAAAAAAAAACTTGTACCAAAAAGATAATAATAGGAAGAAATTAGATTAGGATAGAATAATCTATGTAATCAGAATCTAGTTTAGCAATCAGAATTCAATGTCCAGTCAATATTTCAAAATCAACATTCCATATATTCTAGCAGTTACAGCAAATATTGAAAATCATATTTAAAATATATATCATCTAGAGTAGTGAATATAGACCATAATCAATGTCAATATGTCAGAATACAATATCTATCAACAATATTAAAATATAGCCTAAAAACAACAAAGATAATGAGAAGGGATAAGGGACTAATGCAATAGTAGACAACAAACAGTTAATACAAAAGACTACTGCAGGAGGAGAATTTGGATTGTCCATCCTCTAAAGTTCAGCTTCTTCATCCTGTTGTTGCATCCTTTGTGTAATCGCTTGTACTTGAGTTTCAATAGATTTGAGTCTCTCATTGAATTCACTAACATGTTTTCAATTTTCAAATTTCATGTAAGACATGTGATCTTCTAGTAACTCAAACTAATTTTCTTATTTGTCTATTATTTTATTCATTTGGTTAGTGATATGCTTATGCATTCTTTTAATCACCTCAATTATCCTTGTTTCTGATTCAGTGGATAATCTAGCGTTGAGCTTGTGAATCCTCCAGTGGTTTAAGGGATTTATGACCTTTTCTTAGTCCATATTCCTTGATCATTTTCTTGAAGCCCATTTTATGAAAATGTGAAGCACTAATCATGGTAGTTGGGTTTGGTGGTAATACTAAAATTTCATCAGAAAGTTTAAGCTTGAATTTGGCAAAGTTAAGAGAAAGGATCATGCCATATGGGTGGTAGCCAATGTTTGTTCTTTTAGAACATTCAACCATATGTTTTAAAATATAGTAGGGCATATTAAAATCAAGTTAATTTTTAATAACCCACATAAAAAAAAGTTTATCCTCCATAATTTGAGTAAAATTTGTAATGCTAGGCACAATCACTTTATACAAAGCATAGTGTAAGATCCTATCTTCAAGAGATAAGCCAGTAATGAGTAACTTCCCACTTCCAGCCTTTGGGGTGGAATAAGGAAAAAGCATCCTAATGGCCAATTCCCTATTATATTCAGTAAAGTGTCCTATAGTAAGCTTTGGTTGATTTTTATCAATGCCAAAGTCATTTGCCAAAAATTCAGAATCTAAACTACATGCTTATGCATCACATAATATGAAAGTTTTCCATCAACATCAGCTAAGTTTGTATAAAACATCTTCACTAATCTAGGGTAGCTATTCCCTTAAAAGTCAAGAATTTGTCTAATTTGTACTTAGCTAATAAACCAGGTAAATGAGTAGACTGTAGTAGCTGATCATTAAAGCATTTTAATGGCTCTACCTTCCTATTGGCGAGTTGAAGATAGGCAGTGTTGATTGAAAGAGTGATTCCTCTATTACTGGAGTTGAAGGTTATGCTATTGTCTTTTCCTTGCTTTTAGTAGGGAGCTTAATTCTCTTTGACATTGTTAGATTTCCAGAAAATTTCTGAAAATTGAATAGTTAGGGTTTTGGGAAAAATTGGGGATTTTTTTATTTTTGGGAGATTTGTTGAAATCAATTGGTCAAAAGTGTTAGAATAGATGTTTCTAAGGGTTTTGTGAAAGAAATTTGTGAAAAGATTGTGTAAGGATTGAGATTTAGTTGAGAGAATTTGAGAGAGTTTTGGTAATGGGCTGAGAAGTGTCCCATGAATGAATTTGAAAATCGATTTAGTATATATAAGATCATGCTTTGAATTGATTCAAAGGGCAAAAAATTCAAGTATGAATCGATTCAGGTATAGTATTTATGTAAGAATTGATTATGGAATTGATTCATCCAGGTTTTTAGAAAATTTTTAGAACTTTTTGATTCTTCCCAAAACATTGAAAAATCTTGTGAACCGATTCAGGAATTAATTCATAATGTATATTTTTGAGAAGTGAATCGATTCACCAATCGATTCAAAAACTAAAGGAAATCCTAGATAAATTTGAATCAATTACTAAATTAATTTAGGAAGTTCTGAATTCAATTTTTCTAAGGTTTTGTTTTCTAAGTGTTTAGACTAATCACTTAAACAACCAATAAACACCTCAAAACCATTGAAAACTCAATTTTGTCTCCATGTACCTACAAAACAACCTCAGGGATATTTCTGATGCCTATGTTAGTAATTGCAATGTACAAATCAATCAAACATTTAAAATACAAAGATAAGAAAGTTTACTGGTAGTGGGGGATTATGTTTTAATTGTCTTGTGGTGAGAGCAACTTTTATTCACAAATCATGAGTTGCTTCTATTTCTTCCACACAGACTTGCAAAATAGAACCTACACTTGCTTTGCTAGTACCCAACTGGTTTTAGGTCCAGTTCTGTCAATTAATACAACAATATTTCTAATAGAATTGGATGCCTTTGGTAGCCAAACTAACTTTTCATTTGGCTTTAGCTCATAGGAATCATTTCTATATAGATAGTGTTTAATAGGGTGTCCTTTATGGTTGCAGTAGAAAGAAGTAATATTTCTATGGTTTCTATTTGACCTCTATTTCCTTTGCTGTCTATATCCTAAGCCAGACTAATTATGAAAGTTCTTTTGACTTTTTAGCATGCTGTTAAGTTTTATCTCACTATTTGTGAATCCTTGTAAAGTTATGGTCAATTTAACTATTTTAGACTTATAAATCTCACATTGATCACATGCTTTACTCTCACTTAGTAACTTTTCTGGTAGGATATTTAGATCACTATTTTCCTTTTCCAATTTACTAATTTTCTTCAGTAAGCTATCATTTTCATTGTTAGCATGCTTTAATTCATTTTTAGCTTTCAATAAAGAACCATATAGTTCAATCCATATATCATTTATTTCTTTATCACTTTCATCATTAGTCTCATTTTCACTAGAGCTATAGAAAATTCTATTATCAAAGTTAAGCTTATCATTAGAATATAAGAAAGACTCATTACCAAATACCTTATCATCATCAAGTCTTGCCATAAGACAGAGAAGTGCTTCTTCTTCTTTCTCTTCATCTTCTGAACCAGTCTGCTCATTTTCCCAAATGGCTAGATCAACTTTCTTATAGGATAGTTTTCTTTTTCTCGTTTCATTCTCAAGCTATCTTTTTAGGTAGACTGAGCAATCTAGTTTGATGTGACTAGGCTTTTTACATTCAAAATAGGTAGGCGTAGTGCTAACATTGGTGTTTCCTTGATCTATTTTGTTCTGATTTTTCCTTTAAGGTATTGTCTTCCTCTTATCTCTAAGAATCCTCTGTAGCTTCTTGCTTAGCAAAGCGATATCCTTTTTGTCATTTATATATGGATACTATCTAATTCTTCCTCATCAAATTCAACTGTCTTTGCAGCCTTGAATGCTAGAGATTTCTTTCTATTGTTAACTCCATTCTTTTTATACCTCTTCAATTCTAGCTCATGCTCTTCTAGGTTTTCATAAAGCTCCTATATAGTTAGCATACCCATCTTTAGTTATTCATTCATGGCAGTCACCTTTGGTTGCCATTCTTTAGTGAGTGATCTTAGAACTTTGTGTACAAAATCTACATTTTCAAACTTTCTTCCAAGTAATAGTAGCTGGTTAGTTATGGTAGTGAACCTTTGAATAAGATCTTTAATTTATTCACCCTCTTCCATCTTAAACATTGCATATTCAGATACTAACACATGTACATTAGATGCCTTAACCTAATTAGTTCCTACATGTGCTACTTTTAGTGTATCCTAAATCTGTTTAGTTGTTGTGTAGTTTGAAATCCTCTCATATTTATTAGGGGACAGAGAGTTGGTGATAATCTATTTGACCTTAAAGGCAAGGAGATGTCTCTTCCTCTCTTTTTCAGTCCATAAAGACTTTAATTTAGGCTGTAAAATTCCATTTATAAAATTCCATTTATAAGGGTTTGGGATGGATTATAATCATTTTCTACAAGTTCTCACATATCAATGTCAATTGCTTCAATAAAGTCTCTAATCTTTTGCTTCCAATATGTACAATGATGCCCATTAAAACCAAGGGGTTTGTATAAAGAAGGACATTTTAATAACAATGTAAAAGTAGAATCCATTTTCTCTTTTGAAAACAAGAGAATATCAAGAGCCAAAAGTTCTGATACCAACTATAGGTCCCAAAAAATATATATGTATATTGATACATATATATATATATATATATCAGAGTAATAAAAATGATCTTGCCCTTTTTATGTTAGTAAATTGTATACTCTTCTTTAAAATAAATTAGATTCTTTTTGGGTTGCAAAAGATGAAGTCTTAATGAAATTGTTTTTGTATTTAATTTAGGAAGCTAATTTGATAATTAGAAGAATATTGGAGTTATTGATTTGATATGATGTCATATTTCAGATCCAATTAAAACAATTAACAAAATTATATAAGAGTGTATAAAAAAAAGATTGTTGCAGAAAATAAAATTACAGTATTGTAAAATGTAATCTTGTAGTAAGATTAAATTGCATAATGCAAAAAATTGTAAAGAAATAATGAAGGCACTACAATTTTTAAAGTGATTTAACTTCTCCTGAAATCGCATATGAAGTCTACATCCACTGAATCAATCCTCAATTAGATGACTTCTTTTATTACTACAATAGGATTTCAACTAGGCTACTGAATAGCCAATTCATATAACAAGATTTACACTGGACTCTTGTAAAGCCTAAAACACAAGAATTAACTAGGCTCTTGCTAGCATAGATACAACAATTCTTCTATCTCATTAGACTATGATCAACCTCATAACTTAGAGATGTAGAAAGAATTCAATGCAAACTTCAACTAATTGTAATCAACCTCATAGCTAAAGAAGATACAAAGGGAATATTAGTCCTTTCCTTTGTATCTCTAATTTCTATTAACCTAGAAATTGTGAAATTAAAATGAAGACACAGATTCCTAACAACCTAGAAATCTAAAAGTAAAATCTAGAATCGGTAAGATACACAATACCAAGTTTAAGATGACGTAAAATTCTCTTCAAATCTTGATGAAAGATCCATGAATTGATATGATAAAGTGAGGTAGTGATGAATCTTGTTAAGCACAAATAGCTTTGAGATTTTCACTATTGAAGAAGTGTGTTTGTTATGAAAGCTATTAGGTTTGAAATAGGGTTAGAGGTATTTATAGTTATTGTAATTGACATTTGAAAAATAACTAATTTTTAGTCCTTGAATCAATTCATAGCGGTTACTAACTTGTGAATTATTTTATGAATCGATTTGTCTATGAATGTTATAAAGAAATTCAAGAGTTGAATTGATTGATGAATCGAATCATAGTATATTGAAATCAGGTTTTGAATTGATTAGGGAATTGATTAAGATTATTTTCCTAACCTTCGGTAAAAACATTTTTTAAAACTTTTCTTCATGAATCGATTGGTGAATCGATTCAAATAGTTTTCACAAGTTTTTCAACATGAATTGATTCACAGAGTGTAAAATGGTTTTTATAAAACTTGCACTTGTGAAAGATTATTTTAAAAAATTGTTTGAAAAATATTTGATTTTAAATCACTTCAAGAGATTTATTACTACCTCAATTTTTCAGTTTTAAGAATTTTATTTGTATCAAGTTAGAATAGAATTTCACTTACAAAAGATCTTATAAAAGATAAAATAATTTCTAAATGAAGTTGTGGATCTTTTGAATCATATGCACTTTGGTCCTGCAAAACAAATATCAAACACTAAAATATTTGATTAGATATAAATTGTTTTCAACATCAAAACCAAGAAGAATTATGATAACAAAGTAATCATATAAAAAATGCTAACAATCTCATTAGCTAGGCTAATAAGGTTAACAATCTCCATGGATTATATCCCTAGGCTCCATTTAGGGGTCATCTTTGTAGTCTCTAGTATCAAAGCTTAGGGGAAGTAATGATAGCCAGATGAATTAGAAATTACTATTTTTTATGAAGTTTATACTAATGTTTGAGCATGAAAATAATTTGGATATGTCGCTTGCTTGCTGTGAAAATGTGGGTTCGTCAAGAAATATAAGTCCCCATTTGAGTTAAGTTAAGAAAGGGGTAGTTCCTGTCACTCGTGCTCCCATATATATCATAAGACTAGGCTAAGTTATATCTAAAGAAAAATTCATGTTGAGATCTTAGTATCTAATTCATTTATCAACTATAATTTATAGTTTATATTGTTATCTTTATAGTACTTGAAAGCTGTGATATAAGACCAAGAGAAAAGTCTAAATTTTTATATGTTTATTTGTATTTTCTTAATGTTATTATGTTTAGATCTCTATCATCTAAATTCCCTTTTTTTGCAACATCTTCAAATAGTATTTCTAAAATCAAATTTAAGCTGATTCAAGATCCATTTTTAAAGAACAAATCAATTTTGAGAACATAAATTAGTAAATTGATAATTGGGAAATGCCTAGAATACTTGACAAAGAGCTTTACAAATCCAACTCAAATTTCTTTAGTAAATCAACTGATGTTGCAAAGACTGGAGAAAATTTGTTTAATGTTAATCCCTCACAAGAAGAATTTATACTTTTTTCTAGGAGGGATATAACAAAACTTAAACAGAAATATAACTTTTTGCATATTGGTTGTATCCAAGTAGCAGCCAAACCTATTTCTAGGTTAGGTTTAAATATTGCAACTTTGTTGTGCCTTAGTGTCACGAGTTGCTAACTCTCTAGCCGAAACCATGTGGCGCATAATGCTAACTCTTAGCCAACATGCCAGCTTTCCAATAAATTCAAGCCACACTTAGATAGGTATTTGGGGCATCGAAGATTTTGTCACCTATACAACCAAAATCCTATGTGCAACATATCAGCAAGCTAACATGAGCATGTAGTCGAAGCATTAGTGCATATCGAATCTCAAAGAATATGTTACACAAGAAGCCTCTAGTGCATATCGAGAAGGGACCTTTTTAAAAAAAATAAGGAGAGGGACAACTCCATTTTATTAATATATGTCTTATTACATAGTTTTGAGTGTATAAGGGGAGTATCTCTAAGCTCCACACTCTGATCCCTAGCCAGAGCTATAGTACCCATCCTATCACCAGACACGCCTCCTTAAAAAGCATTCTAAGCAAAAGCCCTAATGGCAGGAATAGACATACTTTTTTCAAGTTGACATAAGGACTTTTCTCTTAGCTTCTAAGGACTCTAATGCACCATCTCATATGGATGCAAAGATAGAAATACAAAGATCACAGCCATGTACTTCTCTACTTGCACTAGACAAATGATTAATGCTAAAAAGATACAAATACCCCTAATTAGGAAAAATTTAGAAAAATAATCTACAAATGCATTTGCTCCCAAATTTGCACCACAAGGTCTCTTCTTCATGCTTGATTTCTACGTCAAGTTTTGCCTAAAATCGAGTATGTTTGCCTACCAAACTGGTTCACAAGGTCGACTTGGGACACTTAGGCACCTAGATTTTGATTCTTCTTTATTAGGAATTGTAGAAATCAATGCATTTGAAGGACTAATACACTTCAACTGTTACCCTAATATCTCCTTTTGTTTAAGGGAAACATATGGAGATAAAATTTTAGTATTAAACACGAAGTTATATGGGTATAATATGATACTTAGATCAATTCCTGTAGTTATAACCTACAGGATCCAGTACAAACTCCACAATTCTCAGAATTCAAGAATTTTGAAACTTCCTTATAGGAAGGGTCAAACAACTTTTTGGTTAACTGATACTTCTAAGGCTAACCTCTAAATACTAGCAAGTACACCATGGGATAAGATAGAATTCCCAACAAATTGATATCTCCCTAGGAAAACTAATAAAGATCTGACCAAGCATCCTAAAGATCCTTTGCATGGAATTGGAGGTCCCATGACTAGAGCCAAGACTAAAAGGATGAATCAAGCA
>JANHAO010022191.1:0-12273 GCA_026873985.1 Saraca asoca
GAATTTTGTAATGACTATGATTTAATGCAATTATGCATTTTTTTTATATGATTATGCTATTGATGTTGATGATATCACTTTTCCACAAGATGATTGTATGTAACAATGTTTTAGCTGATTATGTATGTTTTGATAAATTACTGCTTACCTGAAAAAGTACACTTATGTTTTACGGTATGAAAATGTGATAGATTTGGAATTGGTGCCGTATGAGATGTTTAGCTTTATGATTTGTGATGCTGACTGATTTGAGATTGACACCACATGAAATGTTTGAAACATTGGATCCATTGGAGAACTCATTGGGAACCCGCGAGTGCACTTGTGTATATGAGTGAATGGAGAGATAAGGTGGAACAGGGATGATATGATTGCATGAGGACCCGACAGATGTGCTGGATGTGTCATGCCTATGTTGATTATTGTGACGGTTCCCTCTTGGAGTTGCCCTTTTAGGATTGCAGTTGAATATTTTACCATTTGACGAAATGATAAGTTTTAACACTTTTATTGAATTGCTTTTGTATTACAACTTGACGAATGTATTTTCATGGTATCGTATTTTGATGCTTATTTCTATGTTACTGGAAACCACATATTTGTTTATTTGATGTTCTTGATGAATGATAGTTGTTTTGGAGGTTCTAATGAGTTTTATAACAGTGAACGGGTAAGCTTATATTCATATGTATATTATTTTCAATTATGAACTACGATAAGTGTTTGGGTTTTTAAGAGAATTGTTTGCTCACTGAGTTTCTATGAAACTCACTCCTTTCATCTCAATGTTTTTCAGAGCATCAGGAGACACTCCTTCTGTCCACCTTTCCCTGGTAGTGGAGATTAAAGGTATATAAATGGTGCTAAATTGGCAGTTGGCATAGTAGTATGACATATGTGTCCGTGTCTTATGCTGGATGCCCAATATGATGTTGCATTGTTTAGTCTATGCCACTGTTTGTTATTTTGTTGATTGTTAGGTCTTGAAGGGCATGTAGTCATTTTTGCATGTATGGGCCATGAGCCTAGTCCCCCAAAAAATAGGGGAGACTCTGCCAAATTTTTAGTAGAAGAGTATGTGTACATTATTTGCATGGTCAGGCTTGTAGGGGGTTTCCTAATGGTGACTCTTTACGTTGGTCACGTTCCATGGAATTAGGGTGTGACAGTTTCCATGTAGACCACGTAGACATATTAGGTCGTGAGTTTTGTGCTCATGGCACTTCATGGACGTGGCTCGTGCAAGAGTTCGGTGCATGGCTTACACTTCTTAAACGCTAGGTCTTGAAATTGTCTACGCAAGATTTTTATACGTAAAGCATATCTTCGATGCGACTGGCGTAAGATTTTTGTGCATGGGCAGCACTTCTTGGACACAAGGTCTTGAAATTGTTTGTGCAAGATTTTTGTGCATAGACCACCTCTTGGATGCCGCTTGCGCAAGATTTTTATGCATGGCTAGCACTTCTCGGATGAGAGGTCTTGAAATTGGCCACATAAGATTTTTATGCGTAGAGCATTTCTTGGACGTGGCTTGCTCAAGATTTTTGTGTGTGGCTAGCAGTTCTTAGACACGAGGTCTTGAAATTGTTCACGGAAGATTTTTGTGTGCAGAGCACTTTTTGGATGCGACTCATGCAAGATTTTTATGTATGGCTAGCACTTCTTGGACACGGGGTCTTGAAATTGTCCGCACAAGATTTTTGTGCTTAAAGCACTTCTTGGATGCGGCTCGTGCAAGATTTTTGTGTATGGCTAACATTTCTTGGATGTGAGGTCTTGGAATGCCATCATAGTTTAGTGCTACGTGACTTGCGACCCTAACGAGTCATTTGGCACTCCCGTTCGTCTTATCTGTGGCTCTTCGATTCCCAACAACAGTTAGTAATAATTTCTCTTAATTTTGATAAGCATGCGCCACGTTATCATGAGCTGGCCGCTAGCTTCTCCTGAGCCGTTGGATTGTGGGTAACTGACTAGCCTTTTGATCTGACAGTGGGATCGCATGCATTTATAAACTGAAAGGGTCTTCTCTCTCCCTCTCAATTACCATTCAAAATCTCCAGAGTTATGGTTTCTTAAACTCGTCTGCTTTTCTAGTCATTGTGATAGCTCCTCTGCCGCCCATTTCCGCCAGTTTCAATATGATTTTTTGGTTGTTACTTAAACTCTCTTTGCTGGAAACTGCTGTTGCACATCACTCCAAACCTTCTGTCTCCATAAATCATGGTATGTCTCCTTTTGCCTTGCACTTTTCTGCATTTTTTCCCTTTTGTTAGTAGTAGGAGACTTGATTGTGACTGACTGAGGGACAATAGGGTTAATAGGTAGAGCTTATTTAGATGTTTTGGTTTGTTTGAATCGATATAGTTGGTTTGCTGGTAGACTTTAGGGTTTTTGGACATTGTTTTTAGTTTTTTGGGATTCTATGGTTCAATCGGAGTGTCCCCTCCATTTGCCAGATCCCAGGTTGTTGATGCAGTGATTTAGGGTGTGCATGGCTTGTAATGTGGGGGGGTCATTAGTCTTAGCCTTCGGTATGGTTCACTCACAATTACCTGATCGATCTGTTTCTTTGTGTAGATAGGAATAGTTTATGCACATTGCCATCATCTAATTAGGAATGAGGATGACGAACCAGATTCATCCCAGAGTGTGGGAGTCATGAGACAAACTGATGAAGCAATCTCAAGTAGAAGGGAGGTCACTACGAGCTTTAGTAGTTGTCCAGAACATACCAAGGGCTGAGGGACCACTACGAGCCAACACCTTGACTGCCATGTATTCAAGCTGCATTCCTCAACTGTGCATCTTTGCGACATTCAATCCACAATCCGATCATCCTGGATTCCTAAAGGGTGAAGTGTTATGGTTCCTCCTCCAGATGATTATGCACCCCATCTGCCTTGGGGTTTCATTGCTATTAGTTTTCCGTTTCTCACAACAGGACTAAGATTTCTAATGTAGCCTTTCATTGTTAACTTCTTAAATAAAATAAAACTTAGCCTATTTTCGCTCATGCCAAACTCCTACACCTAGCTTATCTCGTTAGCCCTAATCCATTTGGGCAATGGCCTTTCACCACCATCGCCCAAAACTCTATGCTACATGTACGACCTCAGGTGTGCAAGCTCGATAGACGGGTTTTACTATCTCTCAACTCGGAAGATGCCATACAAGAGCAGTTCGCTGAAGGGGGATGCCAAAAGGAAGTCCAATGCGAGGCGTTACAAACCTTGTAGGTTCTACATTTCATGCCCCTCGTTGCACTACCTTAGAAACTTTGATTTTGTTCTAGTTCCGAGTAGGTAGCCTGGGAGTGAGTAAGTTTAGTGGTTTTTTAATATTTGCACTTGATTCTGACCTTTGCTTGATTTTGCAAACGGGACCAATAAGAGGCCAATGCTAGGGGCTGAGGAGTTAGAGATCTTAAACAAGTTCATGACATCTGAAGATCTTGAGAATGACTTTTGATTTGACGAGAGTCTCCTTTGTTATTACAAGCTCGCTCCTGCCAAGGACACCAAGCTTACAAGGGAGATAGGGATCCGTAGAGTGACGGAGGTCATGCCTGCCAATTTTGATGATTACGACAAAGTAATGGAGCTCATCCTCAGGACATCGCCCTCGGATAGCGAGGAAAAGGCCCCTCCGGCCCTCGAGATCGATTCAACTCTGGTCGTTACAGATTAGCCTCCAACCCCTGAGATTGATGTGACACCAGCTGTCACATACCAGCCATCAGTCTCTGTTGTAGTCCCTTCATAAGGACCAGCCTCAGCACAACGATCTAAAGAAGTGGCCGTAGCTAACGTCGCTACCCTTTCCGGTCCTCCCTCTAAGAAATAGAAGGTTGATAAAGGAAAGAAGAAGGTGACCTCCCGTAAGCGCGTGGCATTGAGGTCAAGGCTGTAAGGCCATTGGCCGAGCCTGGCTCCAAAACAGAAGAGTATGCTCAGATTTTTTATGAGAGTATGGGTATGATCCTGGGGTCCAGCAACAAGATCGGGGTGTTGGAGGTCGAGGAGTTCACTACCAGGAGGATGGTAGGATATGCAACTCGTCACGGCTTGGTGGTAAGTATTGCTTCTTACCTTGATCACCCTATTTGCTTTGTGGTTTAACCTTGCTGCTTGTTCTCTTAGAGCTTGTTGACGCTGATGATCATTGATGAGGCATTCCAAGGCTAAGATGCTGAGAAATTCAATCTCGTAGACGAGTGAGTGATCTCCATAGTTGAATTCTTAGGGTTGAGGGAAAAAGTTAAAGAATTAGAGGCTGCTTTGTCTCGTGAGTAATGCATCACAAGATTGCTATGATAAGTCTTAGCCTCGTAACCAACTATCTAAATAAGGCTAGGATAGAGCTGGATGAGGCTCAGCCGTAGGCACAGGTAGTGATAAAGGTGGTCGATATTGCTGAGCAGAGAACGAGATCCGTAGAGCAGTGAGCCGAGGTTGCCACTAAGGAGTTGGAAGTATTGAAGAGAGAAGTTGAGCTTGCTAAAGAGGAAGCAGTTAAAGTCAAGGTAGAGACGTCTTCGTTAGTGGCAGAGATGCCAAGGAGACAAGGACCAAGACTTGTGCTGCTTTCTTCTACACTTTATGGGAAAAATATCCTGAGCTAGACTTCTCGTTCTTTGGCCCACAAGTTCCCGAAGCCATGGATCGTTACAAGAGGAGAGCCGCCAAGGCCAGCACCATGGGGAAGGGACAGAGCGCTAAAGTGGAAGCCTCTTCTATGGAGGTCGTTGTGCAAAGGGAAAGTGGCATGCAAGTCACTGATGCTACTCCAGCGACTAATGTTCCTGATACTCTCGCTTCTGACCCTCAACCTGGTGAAGACTTAGCTCTCGAGGCTCCGGCCATTTGAAATATAAACTTTGTAATCTTGAATTTCCTTTTTAGGACTTATATCAGACTTTAAGAACTACTCGTATTGAATGATTTTGCTGTGATGGAAACTAGACACATCTTTTTTCATTACTTTCATGCTTAATTATACAACATTATTTGTTTATATTGAGAATTCAACATGCTATATCAATCGTCACTGCATTTTATAACACACTACTTTACATGGAATTTTCTTTGGATCTTATTCCATAAAAATTTAAAGAATCACATAAAAATTTACAATGGACCAACTCTTGCACGTTGATACACCTATTGATAATAACGACAGAGGTGCTTAGTATTCCAAGCTTAGGGGAACTTTACCCCATTCGCGTTTGCTAGATGATAGGCTTTGCTACCCACGACCTTTTTAATAAGGCATGGACCTTCCTAGTTTGGCCCCAGGGTCCCCTTGCTGGGTTTGTGTGCTCCTAGGAGAACAAGACGTAGGACAAGGTCACTGAGCTTGAATTTTTGAGCTCACACTCTGCCATTGTAGTGTCTCGCAATGCATCATTGGTAAATAGCGAACTTGAGGCTAGCTCTTTCTCTTGCTTCTTCCACAAGGTCTAGGTTTGTAGTGAGCAATTGATCATTGTCCTCTGGGTTGAAAGTGATTCTTCACTGTGTTGTGACCTCTAATTCTGCTAGGATCATTGCTTCGCACCTATACACCATCAAGAAAGGAGTTTCTCCTATTAAGTTACAGGGTGTGGTCTTGTAGGCCTAAAGCATTATTTGTAATTCGTCCGCCCAAGCTCCCTTTTTGGTTTCTAACTTAGTCTTCAAGATTCACTTGATAATCTTGTTGATAGCTTCTACATGCCTGTTGGCTTGTGGATGATCTATAAAGCTCTTAGTAATCTTGAGGTCATCGCAGAACTTTAGGAACTGCTCTCTAGTAAATTGAGTCTTGTCATCAGTAACGATCTGCTGAGGGACTTCGAACTTGCAAATACTATTGTTTCATACGAACTTTTTGACCTTGGAAGATGAGATTTCAGTGAGTTCCTTCGCTTCTGCCCACTTAGTGAAGTAATCCATGGCTATTATCGTATATTTGCAATTTCCTTGGGCCTTAGAAAGTGATCCGATCAAGTCCATTCCCCAGATCACAAATGGCCACGGACTAGTCATTTGTCTCAGGTAGGTCGATGGAGCTCGGGGCACCTTTATAAACCTCTGGCACTTATCACACCTCCTAACGAGGTCTATAGCATCCTACTTCATTGTCGACCAGTAGAATCCTTGTCGAAGAGCTTTTTATGCCAAGGATAACCCCCAATATGATTTCCACAATGACCTGCATGAATATTCTCCAGGACGGTGTTGCAGTCCTCACCATCGATGCATCTTAGAAGTGGGATTATGAACCCTCTCTTGTACAATGTGTCATTGCAAATGCAATATCTGGCTGCTCGAGCTCATAGATGTCACGTCTCGAGTTTATGCTCTAGTTGTTTATCATTCTCCATGTAATTCAGGATCAGATTCATCTAGGAGTTTAGCACTTTGGCAATCGCCATCACGACATCATGCTGCTAGATGCTTGGAGACAACAGGAGCTCCATCGGGATTATTCCTAAGAGATCTACATCTTCAGTAGTGGACAGGCAAGCTAAGGCTTTGGCGTGCACATTTTGAGCTTGCGGTATTTGATTGATCTCGTATTCTTGGAAGGAACTCAACAACTCTTGGACTTTTCAGAGATAACTCATCATCTTTGACCCTCGAGCTTGGTAATCACCTTTCACATGGTAGATAATAAGTTGTGAGTCATTGAAAATCTTAAAATTTTTGGCTCGCACCTCGTACTCAATTTCATTGTTAGTGGCCTGGAAGCCAAATCTTAAAGTGTAGAAGGCTTTGTGTCCCTCTAGACTGACGAGAAGCACCTCTACTTTAGCTTTTGGTCATATGACGATCCATCAATATATAATTCCCACCATTGGGCCACGGGAATTTTTTCTTCCTCCTGCACGAGTCCCATAAATTCTATAATGAAGTCAGCCAGCGCTTGCCCCTTGATGGCTAATTTGGGCTTGTATTCGATATTGAATTAGGTGAGCTTAGTTACCCATTTGAGTAGCTGTCCTGAGGCATCCGTCTTCTATAAGACTTGTCTTAGTGGGAATTGTGTGAAAACCCTTATACTATCGGCTTAGAAGTAGGGTCGTAGCTTTCTCGAGGCAATGACCAGGCAGTACACGAGCTTTTCCATGGGTGAATACCTTGTTTCAGCATACAACAGCCTCTTGCTTACATAGTAAATAGGGAGTTGAGCTCCTCCCTCCTCTTGTGTTAGGGCCACACTTAAGGCATGTTAAGATACCCCCATCTATACAATTAATCTCTCGCCCTCTTTTGGTTTAGACAAGAGTGGAGCTCATCCGGGGTACGATTTAAGTTCTTGAAAAGTGACCTTACACTCTGGGGTCCATTTGAACCTCTTCATTTTTTTGAGGATGTCAAAGAAGGAGATGCATTTGTCCATCGCCTTCAAGATAAATCTGCTAAGTACAGTGATTTGGCCATTCAGACTTTGAACATCTTTTGGACATATGGGGAAGTGCATGTCAATGAGTGCTCTAATTTTCTCCAGGTTCACTTCAATCCCTTTAATATTGACCACAAAACCAAGGAATTCTCCCTAGACAACTCTGAATGTACATTTGTGTGGGTTCATCTTCATTCGATACTTCCTCAAGGTCTAGAACATTTCTTTCAAGTTATGGACATGATCATCAAGCTGTTTGGACTTCACCAACATGTCATCGACATATACTTCCATTGTTGTGCCAATTTACTCTAGGAACATCATATTTACTAATCACAGGTAGGTAGCCCCCACATTTTTGAGCCTGAAAAGCATCACTTTATAGTAGTATAACCCGCAATCAATAATAAATGAGGTATGTTCTTTGTCCTACACGACCATTAAGATTTGGTTATACCTCGAATAGGCATTTATGAAGTTGAGGAGCTCATGCCTCGCTGTCGCATCTACAAGTTAGTCGATCCTTAACAAAGGGAAACTATTTTTTAGGCACGCCTTGTTAAGATTGGTGAAATTAATACAAGTCCTCCACTTCCTATTCTTTTTCTTCACAAGGACGGGATTAGCCACCCAAGTGGGATAGTGTGCTTCTCGAATGAAATTGTTTGCCAAAAGTCTATCCACCTCTTCTTTTAACGTCACATAACACTTGACTGTCATCGGCATTCTCTTTTGGCAAACCAGCTTGACCCGGAGGTCGATATTGAATCTATGTGACATTACATTCAGATCGATGCCCACCATGTCTTCATGGTTCTAGATGAAGACGTCTAGGTTTGCCTTGAGAAATTTCATTAGCTACATTTTCACATCGGATGGTAAGCACCTCCCTAACTTGAGGCATCTCTCTTCATCTGCTTTGCTGACACATATGTCCTCGAGCTCCTCAATGGGTCCAGTGGCTTGTTCGGCATCCATCTCTTGAGGATTGAGATTATGGCTAGCTCCCTTTGTGCTTATTGCCCGGGCTTCTCCCCCAAACACTACATGTACCTTTTTCCCATAGACTCTAAGTTTAACTGTGTCCACGTAGCAGCGTTGGGCTACCTGCTACTCTCCTTACATGCATCTGACTCCATTTGGGGTTGAAAACTTAACGGTTAGCATCCCAGTTGATGTCACCATATCAAAATCATTCATGACGGGTCACCCTAGCACCATATTGTAGGCGGAGGGGCAATCTATGATATGAAAATCTACCATGATAGTTGCATGTTGAATGAGGTCACCTAGGGTGAGTGGGAGTCTGCTTCGTCCTATTAGAACTATTTCATCTCTTGTGAAACTGTAAAGAGGCTCAGGGGAAGGATCCAGCTGACTTGTACTTACACCCATTTGGTCGAAGCATCCCTTATACATCACGTTCATAGAGCTTTCGGTGTCAACCATTATCCTCCTTATTTCAACGCTGCCAATCTTTGCCCGAATGACAATTGCATCATTGTGCGGGTAATGAACTCCTTTCACATCCTCTTCCATGAATGAGATGCTATCCAAGGCTATTTTAGCCTTCTTAGCGAGTCTATCACGTTTTACATGACTCGCTAGGAGAACATGGCCCGCTACTCGTACATAGCAATTGTGCAATAGGTTTAAAGTGCCTACAATGTGAGGCCCACCATGTATAATGAAGATGGTCCTCATGGAAGGTGCCTCCCCGCACTCCAGAGTTTAGCGGTGCTGCAGGGCAAGTTGCTAAGGACGTAGGGGTCGCTGCCCTGGGGACCTCACCACATTGTCCCTCAGGCGGCCCCTCTTAATGAGATCCTTAATGGTGTCCTTTAACGCCCAGCAATCCGAAGTGTTGTTTCTAATCTCACTATGATAGGCACAAAATTTGTTGTAACTCCTCTTAATAGGGATCCTCAAGGGTCTAGGTTTGCCAAAATCTTCATTGTCCCTCACGATCACATAAATCTTATTTGGCGTGTCTGATAGAATGGTATAGGTGTCATAGCGACCTTGAGGTTGAGACTGCTCATTTTGGGCCTTCTTCGTGGCTTGATGTCCAAAACCACCCTTTTGGCCTCCTCTATCACTCCCGCCCCCAGTTCTTTTCTTGCCTCGGTTGGAAGTGCTCGCCTCTTCCTTCTAGTTTGATTTCTTCAAACCAAAGATTTCTTCCCATCGGATCTCCTTGGCAGCCCGTTCATAGAATTCACTTAGGCTCTTAATGGGAGACTTGTATATGTCTCCGTATAATTTTCCATCCTTTTGAAGATCGACTGAGATTGGCGTGATGACCCTTTCATTTGATGGGTTCTCTAAATTGCTAACTTCATCTCAGAACCTAGTGATATAATCTTTGAGTGACTTGTCTTTTCACTGAAAGACCATTGCTAAATGGAAGGACAGGGCAAGTTGCTTCTTTAGGGCCCTATAATGGTTGAGGAACTTCTCTTGGCATTCTTCCCAGCTCCTAATGCTGCAAGCCAGGAGACTTCTAAACCATGTCCACGGCACCTCTCTAAGCATGGCGAGGAAGACTCGGCACTTCACTAATGGATTAGAAGTTTGCAAGTCTATCTAGATGTTAAAAATGTCAAAATAACTGTAAGGATCACTATCCCCATTATAAAAAGGGATGTTTGAAATTTTAAATCTATGAGAATGGGGCTCTGTCTCAATTTTGCTAGAGAGTAGAGTTCTTTCCTCACAGGATTCTCGATTCCTCTAGGATACAGAGTTCTTTTCCAATTACTCCATCCTTTGGAGTAGTTCTTTGACCATAAGGTCTCGGGACTTAGATTGATGACTGCCAGTTTGTTAGCTCCTTTCATCTCGCTTGCTATGAGAGTGGCGGTCAGAGGTTCTATGCTTCTTGTTGTGCTTGCGACTGGACAAATTACGGTCCGTCTCTTATTCATGATCGATTTCATGTGAGCTCTCATCTAGGTATGAGCTCTCACCTTGCTGATCACTTCCCTTGTCCTTTTGAACTCGGTGGACTTTAGACCTTAACCACGAGTTAGACTAATAGAGTGAATCGACTCACTAACGCTCGATTCTAACTCATTCCTCATACTAAGGCCCTAGCTGATGACATCTACCCTTTGGTACAACAACTTGACCCTGTCTAGGTGCACCTTAGGCATGCTCCTGGGCCAACACTCTGGCCATATCAGCCAACTCCTTCATGGTGTTTTTGAGTGCTTCCTGACATCGATCAAGTGCTTCTTGGCGCTATTGCCAAGTTTAAGCTTCGTCGATTTTGGGGGTTACAAGTTTGTGTGGAATGAAAGAGACTATGCCAACATAGGCACCTGCTATGGGGGCAACAATGCTCCATTATTGCTGCATCTGACCTTTGGGTTAGCTAGTAGCAATTTCTGTACTCTTGGTAGCTTTTCCTCTTACCATTGTGCTTAAAGCAGCTTATCAAGAATAAAATATGAAAAATGTGAAGTGGGGGCCCTCCTTCTAGCACCAAAATGTTAATACCAAAATCCAATCAACAGATTTATGTCCAATATCTCCCCAGATTACAAGTAGAATATGGAAGAAAGCAGAAAAGAAGAAAAGAAGAAAAACAATAAACACTAGGAGTTTTATCATGATTCAGTTAAAGCCAAGTTAGCCCATACGTCCACGTTGGTTTTGATTATCAACTGGTGGTTGTTTCTCTCAGTTTGATAACAATGGCAATGCTCTCTTACTGTGTACAATGATCTCTTTATGTTTCGGTAAAGTTTCTGCATGCAAATTCCTCTCTATTTTTACAATGATAGTCCTTTCCTATTTATAGAAGGGGAAAGGGTTACAAATATAATTTTACAAGTAGTAGAATAATTATTTTTATCACACCAAGCATTTAATGCTTGGCGTCAAGTAATTAATGCTAAGCAAATCATTGTCGGACTGTCAGGGGGTTAATGTGTCAGTTTGGAGGCTAAGTTATTAGTTAGAGGTGTGTGCCCTTAATTGCTGATTGGATCCCATACATGTGCCTGGCTCGCTAACCTTGTGACCTAGCATTGTGTTGGTGGATGAGTTGGAGGCTTTGGCTGACCTCATTGTTCTCACTCAGTCATTCTCCTCAAGGGCGGTCGGGGTGGTAGTCTTCTCGTTGACGGGTTGAGGGCCTTCTCAGTGAGCTGCACTCCTTGCTGTGACGTCACTCGATGTCTTCACACTACAAGAAAAATGGTCAATGCCTGTGGATTTTCCTGTGAATTTTGGCTTAAAATCTGCAGGTAAGACATTTCCTACGGAAAACAATCCGTAAGTATAACATTTATGGAAATTTTTTTCCTGTGGATTTTAAATCTACAGGGATTTTGCTGTGGATATTTTCGTAGGAAACCACACAAAATCCACAGGTAATTTCTCCACTTGTGTGCAGATTTTAGTGGAAACTTTCTACAAATTTTTTTACGTATTTTTACTCGTAGGTAAATCCGCAGGAAATTTTCGCAGCTAAATCCGCAAGTGACCTTTCGCAGGTAAATTTGTAGGAAATTTCCACAGGTAAATTTGTAGGTGACCTTTCATAGGTAAATCCATAGGAAATTTTCACAAGTAAATCCACAGGTGACCTCAGGAAATTTTCGTAGATAAATCCGCAGGAAATTTTCGCAGGTGACCTTCCGCAGCTAAATCTGCAGGAAATTTTCGCAGGTGACCTTCCGCAGCTAAATCCGTAGGAAATTTTCGCAGGTAAATTCGCAGGTAAAATTTCATAAGAAAAATAAAAAAATAATTATTTAAGCATAATATTCGTTAACTACTTGTATTTCCATAATAGCGCATTTATAATACTTCAAATATGAAACCACATTACAAACTAAATATGTCAATAAGCAATATTAAAATCCAAAAATA